>JXCR01096357.1:4840-17304 GCA_002079205.1 Phalaenopsis hybrid cultivar | reverse complement strand
TGAAGAAATTAAAATCATCTAAATATATATATATATATATATATATATATATATATATATATATAGTTTTGTTCCAAATATGAGCAATCTTATTCTTTAGCCTCTTTAAAGTGCAAAAAGAACATTAACTAATCTAGAGTTTGGGCTCTAATTCTGTGGTTAGGCTGGGAGGATACTAGCTTCCACTCCATAGCTCTCACTACTCCCTCACTTGAAGGCTAACAATCTTACTTTAGTTTCTAATCAACTGGACTACATTGGGGGTTTTAATCTATCACCTTAAACTCTCTAATTCTGCATCCAACAAAGTATATTTCCTTATTTATTTGCACTCAACCCCATGGATGACATCCTCTCCCATGGAATAAAATGTAATTCTCCCCATGTTGTAGAAATCATAGCCCTTATGGAACTTATGTTTCTCAATGAATTTTAACATTTCAATTGGCCAAATCAAAAAGTAAATGAAGATTGGATTACAAATTATCAAAAATTATTGACATTTAAAATTGTATAAAATAAAATCAATTCTTCACAAAATCATATCTCAAAATAGGGAGAAGGGTAAAAAGACAACTCAGAATTCATGAGAAGGATACAAGAAAACATAGATTTCATATATAAAAATAAGTTTACAAAACAACAAAAATAAAGAACACAACTTATCTAACAATCCTTCCCAAGAAAATTCCAAGAAATTCTCTTAAATCACTTTCCCTCTTTACAAGCACTCTCAATTCTCTCTTAGAAGTGTAAGTAAGTAGAAATCTCTCACTTTTCCGCTCCTCTTACAATCCTCGAAGAAAATCTCTAAGCCCTTGACTTTCTCTATCTCTCTCTTTCCTTCTTCTTCTCCACGCCACCATAAAAACTCTTTTCCAAAACTCCTCTTCAAAAAACTCTCTTTTTCAAGCCCTAGACTTTCTTCTCTTTTATTAAAGGCTACCTCCCTCCAAAGGAATTCAAAATTCCATTCAAATTTCTGTCCAAAAGTCAACCCTTTTGAATTTAAAAGCCATTTCTATTGATCCAAGAGACATATCCCTTCATAAAAGAAAATTCCATGACTACGCAATGATCTAAGAATAAGCATTGGTTGTGTCATGCTGACGATGTTAAACTAGCGCTTTGTGGGAGAGAACCATAATTATCTGTGTGTTTGTTTTGAATGTTATGTTGTTATGTTTGATTTAGAAAATCATGGTAGTATTTTGAATGTGTAATGATTTAATAATGATTCTAAGATCTTAAACGATGACTTACACATGTTAGAATGAGTTTTTTGATGTTAAGCTGACCTACACTAAATTAAGCAGCGGTGCTTAAGCGCTAATATTTGGAGCTGAAGCACGACAATTAAAAACATTTGCAAATTTTGGTTTCTATAAGATATAACCAAAATTTGGTTAGCTTTATCATGGCATAGAAGTTATAAGATGTGCCTAGGAGTTATGGGGGAGGTTTAGAGCCTATAAATAGAAGGGTATCAGGAGAAGTCTCACCACACTTCCATTTTAACCCATAATTTTAAGTGAAAAGAGATATTTTGAGAGATGACATCTTGGGAGAGTGATTTGAAGAAAAAGGAGAAAGAAAATAGGAAGAAATTCATTGGTTAGAGTGTTCAAGAGTTATACAATGGTTTCCTAGCCGTTCATATCGAAGTAATAGCAGAAAAAATCACTAAAATTGAGGATTACGTGGCTTCAATTGAAATGAAACTGATGGAAGTTAACACACATATGGATCATATGGGATGGCAACTTAAGAAGCAGTTTAGCCATACTGGTTCTATAGAAGAAGTGGATAAGGCTATGTATCTGAAAAAAAAATGGACTAAAGAAGATTCAACTAGAGTTATTAACCACCGTCCGTTCTCTCAAATTTATATTTCTAATGCCTAAGGAGAGACAAATGATAGACTAGGATTTGTTCCACTGGATGGAGAGTAGAATTAAGTTCTTTGTTTAGTGTTTAAGTGTTTAACGTTTGTTTATTAAATGTTAGGTTTGTTCAGTGTGCTTTTAATGTTATGATTGTTTAGTGTTTGAGTTAGGAACTATCTTATCCAAGTCTCTTTGGATTAAGAATCTATGTATTTAAGATGTTTATAATTATTTGTAAATTAATATAAGTTTTTGTTTGTGTGAAATTTAGTGTTATTTTGTGTTGAATTGAATTAGTTAAGATTGGTGAATTTTGAGAAAGAGGAGAGTTAAAAGGGAAGAATATAGTTATTAAAGATTTGTGAGACCATGTAGGGTTGGTTGACTTAGTCTAGGAGTACATTTTACTTAAACCAAAAAATCAAAATTTTTGCACTGGTGCCTAAGTGCCAAGACCCTACGGTTAAGCACTGCCTTAACAGAGAGATGGGTACTTAAGTACCGAACCATTTGCGCTTAAGCATTGGTTCACGTAAACCGGTTCATGAACATCTTAAAGTGACTATTGGGTCTGATAAACACCATTTTTTCCCTTGAATTCGTCCCCTACCTCTAAATTTCATGATTTGGAGATTAGGGCATCCAGTAATTTGAAGATTTCTTTGTGGTTCAAAGCAAAACTTGTTAGATTTGATCTTCTTAAGGTAAGTGCTTCACTTCTATGTAATTTTTGTTTTATTTTCACCCTGTAAATTGAGCACATTATGGTTCTACCCAAAAATCATTATTCATGGTGAAAATTTAAGAAAAATTATGAAAAATACATAGATTTGGTTGTTTAAGCTTTTAAGAGTTAAGTTTAGTTATTTAGAGTTGAATTTCATATTTATTGTGAATTTTATATGATTTTTAGAAATGACCCCAAAGAAGAAGAGGGGCAAGGGAATAGACCAATTTGATTCAAACAAAATTGTTAGTGCGAGAGCTCAGGATCAATACAGTGATGCATTACAATCAAGAAAATTGATCCTTGAGCGCTATTTCAAGAATCCGAGAGAAGCTATTGAGTATTTGATTTTCTGCTGCTAGTGGGAATAGTTTTGTTAATTTTCTGCTATGGTAGTTATTTCTTTTGTTTGGGAGTTCTATGCAAATCTCCCCGAGGCTAACTAAGGACTCATGGTTATAGGAAATACTGTGCCTTTCTCAACTTAGGTAATAAATCAGTTTTATCAATTGCCCCCTAGAACGTAATGCTCTTATTCAAACTATAGTCCTAACGGCGGGAGTTAGACGAGATTATTTCATCGTTGACTGGTGGAAGGGGATTATGGAAGATTACTAATGAAAGAAGAGTCAACTTTAAAACTATGAAGTTGGATGCCACTGTAAAAGCATGGCACTACTTTATTTTTACTCGTATGCTGCCTACAAATCATCTTAGTGAAGTGACCCGAGATCGAGCAACCTTGAACTATTGTATTTAGCAGTTCATGCAAATCAAAATTGAAGCTTTGGTTTATGATATTATTACCAGTTATGTCGTCGATGTTACTACTACTGGTTTGGGATTCACATCCATAATCTTTTCAATATGCGAGTAGACTGAAGTTAGATTTGATAGCTGAGAGGAGATATTGCAGCCACTCAAGCCCCTTACTAGTGTCAATGTGAAGTATTATTCACATCATTCAATTTTTAGCTAGAGAGGTGGATTTTCTAGCAGTTCAGGTGTTTCTACATCTCAAGCTTCTACTTCACATGCTTCTACATTAAAAGATCAAACTTATGGATCTCATTCTCAGTCATAATTATTGCAGACAATATTGGACAATGTCAACTATATCGCTGAGAAGGTATTAAATTTAGAAAATTTTGCAGAACATATAGATGGACATATGAGAATACATGGTGATTAGGAGGTAAAATTCCACTAATGTATGGAAAACCTCTTAAGAGGTGACTAAAGTGCAGTTTTCCCTCATTATTCAGAATATCCATCATATGAGCCTGTAGCTGTTTAGCATAGTGATTAGAGTGATGAGGAGGAAGAGGATGATAAGACTGGTTCTACAGTTCAGTTTAGTTTTTATGTATTGTTGTGATCTTTCTTGTGGTACAGTTATGTTGTACTTATTATTTTGTTTTTTTTTTTGTTTGAGACTGTTAGTTTAGTCTGTGTTTTGTTTTGTTAGACACTGTTGTGATGTATTTATGTTTTTGTGGTAGTAATTATTTTAGCAATTTTGTTTAGTGTTTTTTAGTTAGTTTTTGTTAAACTTAATCATGAATCTTAGTAAGCTTTAGAATATTGCTAATTTTCACTTAAAAACTTCATGTTTAAAATTTTCAAAATTACTACCATATTTCTTTATGTTGTAATTGTGAATTTTTTTTTAGTATGCTTGTTTACTTTTATGTTATCTTCCACTCATAGAAGTCTAATGGATCTCTATATGTTAACTAAATTAAAATTTGATCAAATTAATTTTTTCTCCTATTTTTAATTTTTATACTTGAATATTTAGGATGTAAAAATTCCTGCAAGCATGTTATTTTTAGTTTTTATTCCTGTCTATATATATGATGCTAAAATGTTTTATCTTATTAAGAATTTGAGTTTGGTGGAGAATGAAAAATTTTCTAAGAACTTGAAATTTATTTGTTCTCAAATGTACTTCAAATAAATTTGATTTTAATTTGAAGAAAAAATGGTCATGTATATGAAGTTGTATTAGGGAAGTAAAATTTTGAATATACAAATGAGTAAGAGCATTTAGTTAAAACCTATAGTAATGAAGAAAAACTTAAAGTTATAAATTTTTAGTGTGGAAATGATAAATATTGTGTCACTATCTTTTGTAGGAGAAATTGTATTTTTGAAAGATGTAGAAGAATTAGAATTTTATTTTCAAAACTTAAATTTCATTTTTTTGAAAGTAATTTTCAAAACTATTATTATGTTTTTAAGTAAAGGAAATATATCAACTCTTTGCTTTAGGAAAGGAAGAGTGGAATTTAAAATCATTAAAGGCCTACCCATAAAGAAGTGTTTGCTTTTGGTCTAGCACTAGGTTAGAGGTCATGGGAGAGAGAGATTTTGATTGGTGAAATGATTATAGAGTATGAGAAATCTTTCGGAATAATCAATTTGGAGTTTTGGTAAAGTTGATGAAATGACCAAAAAAGTTTTGATTTTCAGTTGGAAAATTAGGGTTTATTAGTAGGAAGGATGGGCTAGAAATGGTGGATATGAGTTTTGTATGAGTGTAAGGGGGTTTGGGAGCAATTTGACAGAGTTCCCCCAAGGTTTGTTCATACCTTCCTCTTTGGTCATGAGGCAATGTCAATTTATAGATCCAACAAAGGTGGTCAATTGGCCAAGTCAAGGAGTTCAAGGTGGAAATTGTTGAATGGAAGATAGAGGCTAAAGTTCAATGGAGGTAAGCCACATTGCATGGGTAAAATTTTGGGTTTTGTTTCATGGGTGACTCTCAGATTTCAGCTTGGTGCCGGCCATGGTGGGGTGGTAGAGCTTGGGTGGTCACTATCTTACTGAAGGAGCTCAGTGGTGGAGAATGGCGAATTGAATTGGGTGGTGTCATGTGTCCAAGTGATTTATTGAAGTGGAATGGGGTTTGGCTCACTTTTGGGTTTGACTTGGGTTAGGTTCATGTAAATGGGCTTGGGTGGCTCTACATGGTGGCTTCATCGAAGCCAAATGGAAGGTGGGTGAGGATTTCAAGCTTTGAAAAAGTTTTCATGAATTCTAATTTTGGTTTGATTTAGGTTTAATCAAATTGATCTTGGGAACTTATTTGTCACGTGGGTTTGAATTTTAAGAGGATTTGGAAATTGGGCTTGGATTGGTGGGCTTTTGAAATTAGGCATGGTGGGCATTTGAAATTAGGTTGATTTTGATCTTGGTTTTTTTTGGACATGGATTTAATGTCATTATGAATTGATCATGGGCTTAGTGGAGTTTAGAAATCATCATGATGAATTCTGGGGTATTAGCTTGGTGAAATTGAATTTGGCGTGTGAGTTCAATTTTGATGGATTTTGGGTCTAAAATGGACTTGGAATGAATTTTGATTTGGATTTGTGCTTGAAATTAGATAGGATTGGCTTTGATTTTGAATTTTTATGGTTTTGGAGTGAAATTGGGGGTTTTTATAATTATCGTGGATTTTTTTAAGTGAAATTGGGGGGTTTTATAATTTTGGGTAGTTTAGAACTTTTTAGGAGTTTGGCAAATTTTGGTGTATTTTAGGTGGATATAGGTGGAAATTGGGCAATTCGAGAATTTTGGTAATCTTGGGGAATTTGGTAATTTTGGATTTTTGGTGGATTTAGGGTTGTGAAGGTGGTGATGGAGTGTGAGGTATGATGATGTGAAGTGGTGAGGAGTATGAGTGTAGTGCATGTATGAGTGAGGTGAGTGTCCAAGTCATAAGGGGTTTTTCTAAGGCCTCATGTTCCTATGGGAAAGATTCTTTGAGTTTCATTATGTTGGTTTAAACCAACTCAATCAAATGTTTAGAGTTTAAGACCACCCACGTGAGATTTCATAAAAGAGTCAAGAAGTGGCAAGAATTTTTAAGTTAGGTGGGTTCTATCACTAGTCTTCTAGGATAGTCAAAAGGAAAGTCTTGTAGCTAGATCCTAAGTTGTAGGAAGGAAACCAGATCTCACCAAAATGAGGTCAATAAGGCAAAGCGACTAAAAAGGAAGAGGACGTAGTCAAGCATGAATCACACACATTTGCATGGGAGGTAGTCACGCGAGCGGTGCTACACCCTATTTGGGCATCGTCAAGCCTAGATAAAAAAAAAAAAACCAATTTTGGGCTTTAAGTTCCGTTTCAGTCATTTGAGGTGCGAAAGTTTCCCGGACTAACTTAAAATGATAGAATAATTGTTTAGAAATGCAAAATTTTCATTTTTAGAGTGTAGTTTTCTGTGCTTTATTTTTTAAATTGTCTGAAGAGAAAATATTGTTCATTTGTCCAATTTTTTAAATGGTCTAAAAAATTCTTACTGCCAAAAAATTTTGTTTGTTGAAAATTTTTCTAAATATGATTTAGGGATCACTTCACGATTTCTCTCCTAGAGTTAACTTCCAAATCCCAATTCTTCAAAATAATACTTATTTTTTATTTTCTCTTCCGATTTCTAGAGTAAATGAGCATCTGCAGTCTTTATGTTCTTGGCTGAGATTATTAGGTGGTTCAGTTGAAAAAAAATTTGAGGATTTTTAGAAGTGGCGGCAATGCTGGCAAAAGATGAAGTGTTAAGTTTGTCGTAGCAGTAGAGTCAAATTATTAATGGGGGATCCATCATTCAAATAGCTTGGGTCAAAGGCCATGTTACTTCCATTTCTGAGGGAGATAATATGCTTGGGAGACATATTGTTAGTAGTGTGTACAAAAAGAAATCAAATAGAGATTCGACTGTAGAATCTTCAAAAATCTCTTTAAATGAAATCGAGATTGGAGTTAGAATAAAAATCTTTCAAGGAGTATTGATTATGAAAAGTATCTTGAGATAAGAGTATAGACAAGAGTTGGAAGATTGAGGACACATAATAGGACTCGGAGATTCAGATTAGTTTGTTGGACCCATAAGGAATCTGATAGAAGAATGGACAACCAAACTTATCATAAAAGATGGAGAGCAGAACAACTTCTCAGTGGAGTCATTGAAGAACCTTTGTGGGGTTTTTTTTCTTGAGACTACTATAGATCTCAAAAGATTCATATTTAAATGATCGAATTCGACATGTACAATCTGAAAAGATTGAGATGTTACCTTAGAATGGATGCAGTCATTCGGGCAATAGAAATCTTTGAGGTCCAACTAATTATGGTTCTTCATTTACCTTACAGATGTGAGAAGATTTATTTATTTATTTTTTGGTCTTGTTCCGTACAATGGCAAGCCCTCATAGCTGATTACATCTTTAGAGTTGTAAGCCTTGAAAAAAACCTCTCGATTAATATGATAAGTTGATTTGTCAAAGATTGGGTTTTGATAATTGGAGTGGGGAGTAGTTCAAATTAATAGAATTATATTTAAAAGGACGGGACTTACAATCTGGTGATGAGATATCATGGGAAAGACTTAAAACATAAGAAAGATTTGAAAATATTTGAAAAGATTTGATGAATTTAGACTAATTTGGTGAGTTCAAAGATAGATTAGGTATACCAAAATGTGTTAAAAAGAGTGATTGGAAATCCTAAGCTAAATATGGAGTCAAGTAGAAAAAGGTTTACAGATGAAAGATAAAATCTTAAACTCTATTGGTAATTCTATGGGCGGACAAACCTAGATTTTGGGAATAACATCTGCAGTTAAGAAACACAATGTTTTCCGTCATCCTGAAAAAATAGGTATTAGTCAACTATGAATAGTCTCATAATCTAAAATCTCCCTTAAATTTTTAAGGCATGGATGATTCGTAGTTTTGTAGCACTCTGAAATACCTTTGTATGTAACCATGGGTTACTTCATTCTAAGGTATTCCCTCAAGTCAAAGGGGGTAGGTTTGTTGTTTTACATGTCCTAATCCTTAGCATTAACTAGATACCTTAACTAACCTAGGCATTTATACTCAGACTAAGGTAAGTATATGGACCTCAGTTCAGTGTCTATGTTAGCTAACAAAAAGTTCATGTCAGATCGACCTAGTTTCAATTTCCATTCTTTATATTTGTGTGTTTTAAATATTTATTTGAAGTTTGGTGTTTTAATTCATGCCTTTTTGTCAGTCATCCTAAGAAATTAAGGTTCTATATGTTTTGGTTTTTGTTTTATTTAAGAAATCTGGATCCTTGTTTTTTTTGTTTTATGTATTTTATTTGTTATTTTGTTTTTGAAAATTAAATAACACATGAAAGAAAACAAAGCATGAAATGACATAAATAATCTGAAATGGCATATAAAATAAAACATATAAAGTAACATTAAAGCTTGGATTAGACTTGGGCTAGGATTGAGCTAGGGTATGATAGGTTTTCAGCTTAAGTTAGCCATGGATCGAGCCAAGGTGGGGTATGAGATAGTTGATTTGGTTCTAATTTGGCTCATTTCAAGCTGAGTTGGCTTGGATTGGATTAGGTTGATCTGAGTTGGTTTCAGTTTGACCCGGGTTAAGTTGGGTTGACCTGGGTTAGGTTAGGTTTGATTTGCATTTGACCCAGATTAAATCAAGTTGATGCGGGTTGGCTTGAGTTTGATTTTTGTTTGACTAGGGTTAAGCTAGGTTGACCCAGGTTCGCTTGGTTTTGGTTTTGGTTTTTGTTTGACCCAGGTTAAGCTAGGTTGACTCGAATTGGCTTAGGTTTGGTTTGTGTTTGACTCGGGTTAAGCTTGGTTGATTTGGGCTAGCCTAGGACTGATTTCACTTTGACCCGGCTTGACTTATGCTCTGTTTAGGTAAGAGTTTAGGTTAGGTCTGATTTGTATTTGACCTGAGTTAGGTTTACAGTTTGGGTCAGGTCTAGTTTGGGTCAGACCTGGGTTATGTTTAGGGTTTGGGTCAAGTCTGGTTTGTGTTAGACCTAAGTTAAGGTTAGGGTTTAGCTCAGGTCTACTTTGGATCAAACCTAGGTTAGTTTTAGGGTTTGGGTGAGGTCTGGTTTGGATCAGGCATGGGTTAGGTTTACTGTTTTGGGTAGACCTGAGTTGGGTTAGGCTTAGGGTTTGGGTCAGGGTTTCAGCTAAGTGAGTTTGGGTTAGGCTGGGTTCAGGTCGACATGAGTTGAACTGAAACCAAAGCCTACTACACGGCTATTGAGTTAACCTAGCCTAACTAAATTTTAAGAAAATAAAAATTTAAGCTAAAAGGAAGGCAGACGAGTTTACCGAAGGGGAGGATGAGGTTGACTGAAGACTTCTTCCTACTTCTTCATAGTAGTGGAGTCCTCAGTTTGTGTATATGCTGTGCTCAGGGGTGACGATCACCTATTTATTATGCAGGGAAAGCGATGGTGAAGTCCTCCAGAATTGTTTGATTGGGTGGCCCATTGACAATGAAGATCAATCTAACTATCAGTAAGCCACGGATCATCATCGGGAAAATGATGCTTTGTTTCATGGCCTAATTCATGGGTGAAGTCCACGGATCGATGGTGTGTCAGCCGGGTGTGTTCACGCTTAGGGTTTGTGTTACCACGCCGAGGTACTTTTGGGCATGGTCGAGCCTGGGTCTGGCGTGATCATGTTTAGGTGCTTTCAATTGTGGTCAAGCCTAGACCTAGCACAACAACGTCAGGTCGAAGATGTGCATTTTAAATTTTTGGTCAATTTGGCTACATCAAATTGGGGGAAAATATTCATACAAGTTCTATGAGACCAAAAATGAGATCAACAATGGCTTTGATTGCTGCATTCACATGTAAATTTCTTGAAAAAAATGGTTTCTAAATTTATGAAGCAGTTTCAAAAATCTCTTTGAATGTTGCCCTCCATTTTTCATTCCATTTTGGATACCAAGTATTTTGCAACCTTAATTTTATTTAATTTTTGAGTTTAGTAGACGTCTGATATTCATCATAATTTTTTCACTCTCGTACGGGTTGAAAATCTATGTTAATTATTTCTAGCTTACAACTAAATCATCAAGATATAATTTATTAATACCTTTATCGAGAATATCTCTTTCATAATTTCTTATTCACTTATTTACTTTGTAAAGTTTCAATCAATTTTAGCATTTTTAGTCCTGTCATAATGAATAAGATTTTTCAGTGATGTTCATTGTATCTTGATTATCATACCACATCATCATTTGCTTCTTTAGATTGGACATTTAGTTCTTCAGAAGTCCTATGGGGCACAACTTCACAATTTCCATGTCTCATGGCCCTGAATTCAATTTTAGAGTTAGGTCTAGCAATAACATTTTGTTCTTGCTTCTCTAAAAAATTTCATTTCTCCCAAACAACTAAGCTATAGCCAATATCATTGAATCTTCTAGAAGAATAGTTATTCGCACAATACCGCCCATTACGCCCATCTGTGGCGCTATAGTGTCGGTGGTGGCGCTATGGCGCCATATGAAGTGCACCATTTTTGTTCATTTTTCTCTCATTTTCTCTAAATGTTCGTTCCATGTACCTGAAACCAAAAACATTCAAAATGCCTTCCTTTAAAGTGTAATATCACTAAAAGCAAGCATAAAATGATAAGAAAATATGCACTAAAAACATGTAAATTTAAGGTGGATCATTCCTCCAAACTTAAATGTTACTTATCCTCAAGTAACTCCTTTTTACTATGTAAAAATTATAATTTGTGTAAGTGAGTTTAGCTTAGAGATTTCTAAAGTTTTTGTTTTATAAATGTGATAGTGAAATTTTAGAAAAAATTTTAATAACTCAAGTTCAAACTAAAAAGAAAGAATATTTAGTAGTCAAGTTTAAGGGTCTGATTTTCTATTTATTTCAAGAATAACTGCAATTTTTTTATATTTTGAATGCTTAGAAGTTTTACAGTAAAAAGAACTTCATTAAGAATTTATTAGTAAGGATGCTAATTTATACACTAAAAATACATGCATTTTTAGACCTATTTTAATACTCATTTTTGGTGATATAGCACTTTAAAGAAAGGTATTTTTCATGTTTTATTGCAGAATATTGATTTCTAGGACTTGAAGTAAAAAAGAAGCAAAAAGAATGAAATTTGGAGTCAAAATGGAGCTTTAGAAGAAATGTTATGTGCTGACTGGGCACCAACGGTGCCATTTGATAGAGAGTACAGATTAATTAAATGGCTATTGGTGCCGATGGCGCCAATGTCGGTGCAAACCTTGTTTCTAGAAGATTTGACAAATTTGGACACTTTTTGAAGAGTTTTTGGATGCACCTATTTGAGAACCGACATTAGGATCTATTTAGAGTGATAATTGATCAGAAAAATGACTCTCTTCATCCCTTCGCATCCTTCAACTGCTTTCCACTCTCTTCCATGCTATTTCACATTCCTTACAGCCACTTAAAGTCCATTAGTCATTTATTATCTTTAATGTTTTGAGTTTTGGTGCTGAGTTTAAGTGTGAATTCTTCTCTAAGAGTGTTGGAGAGGGAGAGAAGTGAGAGATTTATTCTTTCTACATTTCCTAAGAGAGGTTATAAGGGATTTGCTTTTAGAAAGAGTTTCAGATAAGTGTTGTTTGTTTATTATTATTGTATGAACTTTCTTTAATATTTGAAATTTGTGTTTGTTGTATCTTTCTCAAGAAGGTTGTTTACTTTCCTTTATCTTTCTCCCTACTCTGAGATATAATGAAACGAATAGATAATTTGGATGTGCCAATGTTAAAATATAAGATAAATTGTGTGGTTTTTCAACTCTGCTCTTAATTTACTTTTCGATCTGGCCAATAAAATTATTAAAATATGTTGTGAAACATATGATCTGGATAATGGAGTATGTGTTCTACAACAGAGTGAGAATCACATTTAATTCCATAAAAGAGTATTTTGTTCATGGAATTAAGTGCAAATAAATAAGGAAATATAAATTATTAGGTGTAGAATTGGAGATTTCAGGGTGACTGACTAAAATCCCC
>JXCR01096356.1:0-24642 GCA_002079205.1 Phalaenopsis hybrid cultivar | reverse complement strand
TGGTGCATATTTGTCAAACTCTCCCTCCCTCTGCAGAGCAAAAACCTCCTCCAATTCAAGGCTCCAGTACTGATATCACAAAACCAGAAAAATTATATCAAAAAGCCCCATAATCAAGAAGAAAATTAACCAAGCCATCAAAGAAAACCATTCTGAACCTGATGTGTAGGAGCATGGGTATTAAGAAGATAGTTCTTAACCATCTGAAAATCTTCACTATCATGGGGCAATGGAGAAATTTCACATTGAAGCTTCATGTATTTCTCGTCCAGTGTCTCATCATTTTCTTCACCAAAACCAACTAGCCTGGAAGCTATTTCTATGTCTTGAAGAGCCTCCAGCATTTTTACCTAAAAATTCCAGGAAAACCCGGTGATACAAGTTAGAAGAGCACAACAAATAAAAGAGAAAAGTGCTAAAATAGTAATATTTACATAGGACCATTTTAGTCCTAGAGTCTATAAAAGTATCAAATTAGTCCCCATACTCCTTAAATTGGGGCCGAAATAGTCCGCATGGAGGACTATTAGAGTGTCAATTTAAATAATCCAGAGACTAGGTGTCCATTTGGCGCAGCTTAATACTGCGTTTTGCATTTTGAAAAAGACAGCCCGGCGTTTGATTCGCGCGTTCGTTCGGCATATTTGGAAACTCCGTTTTATTTTTTTATTAGACGCGGGTCTGGATCAGCAGCTTATTTGACCAAGTTAGATAAGTTACAGCTATCCCAAACATACCCTAATTGGGCACTTATATAGACACTGGTACTAAAACAGCCCCATGTAAATAGTTAGGGGACTATTTTGACACTTTACTCCATAGTTGGGGCCCAGAAGCTCGAGCATTATGGCAATGGAGGAAGTCAGTGAGTTAGCCAGGGCATACCTTTGCCTTGAACTCATCTTCATCTCTTATAACATGAGGGTGGATGGAGGGGATAAGAGTGAAGAAACGATTGCTGGCATCAACAATCAAGCTTTCTCTAACAGCTGGTTCATGTCGATTGCTATTATTTAATAAATTTTGTATCTCTGTTAAGGCTTCAAAACCTGCAACAACAAAAAAAAAGAAATTTATATATATAATTGTAAACTTCCGAAACTTCACAGATCTGAAAAAAATTATGCTTGATTCTGGTTTTTATGTATTACTGTCAATGGTTATTCTTGGCTAGAATATACAGGCTACATCACGTTTGCATACCCTTCTGAATGTTCTTCTTACTGAGCTTTCCCAGGGGCATTTCAGTCATGTCGATTTGAAACTCCAGCATAGCAGCCCTGTAAGGGAGGTTTGAGCTTTTAGGAGCACACAATGAGAGTATCTAGACAAAAAAATTAACAAAAATAAAGGGATATTTACATACAAAGAACACAATTCTTATCTATTTACATATCTCACACCACATCTACCATATTTATACACATAGCACTCAAATCTTTAATATCACATCAAAAATAGCACTATTACAAAATTTTAAAAGTGAAATACACATTTTCATGCATAGATTGAAGCACCAAAATGCTATTTATGTAAAAAAGAATGTTTGGGTTTGAGATATGTACATACATAAGAATTGTGTGCTACGTGTGTAAATTTCCCAAAAATAATAAAATAGAAAGAGAGAGAGAGAGAGAGAGAGAGTAACCTGTATGTCTCAACATTGAAAAGCATCTTCATCAGGCCTTGTAATTGAGGATCAAGATTGCTCTTCGTGCTCTTAGGCTCTTTGTTTTTTAATGCTGGTTTAACTCCATAATCCTACAGAAGTAAGCAAATTACAAGGAACTGTGAGCAGCAGGAAAGGCATTAAAGCTTATTTAACATTCAAGTAACTGAGCAGAATACGAACTTACAATGTCAAGAGGACAAAATTTTCCAGGTTGTTTCTCAAACCTCCCTTGCTCCCACGCCTCCCAAGAGCTTCCAGTTTTTTCCAGAAACAGACGTTTAAATTCCAAAATGCATTGAGACTTTGACAAGTCTGACAATTTACTCCCACCAATTTTATCATTTCCAACCCTTCCCCATTTTCGGAATACATAACAATTAGACCCTCTGTCCTCTTGAATGACCTGAAGTATGTAATAGCTTGAAGTATTGAAATAAGTCAGAATTATTTTGAATTTCATAGACCATAACACAGGTGGAAGCTGATATATACTGTTCAAAGGGTATATGGGCAATTAATCAAAAAATGATGGCTCGCACAAAAAGAAAATCCAGATGCCAAGATATTGTTTAGCATGACCGTAGCTCAAATACAATAAAGTTAAATAAAATTTAGATTGCCTGAAATGACATGCAACCATGCCTATAAAGACGAAATTTGGTGACAAATTTTGTCTTTGATACTTTCAAGATATTATACAGCCTGCCAAATCACCATCTTCTCCGTTCTTCTATCAAGAAAAGCTAATACAATATAAGATAACTTGATTAATAATAATTTTAAGGAAATTTCAATGACTAAAAACACTACATGGTTGAAGAAAAAATATTTTTATATCAATCTTCTATAAATAAAGGAGATTTTGTGGTCGAAATAATGAATCGAACAATTACATTATAACACAGGATAAAGGAACATGAGCTTAGAAAAACTCACGTTGCCATAGAAGAATCTAATATGATTTTCTGCCGGAAGGAACAATTATGAAGGAAATTTTCTTTTACTAAGTCAATTCATAGAAAAATATAGAAAGAATCAAATTCTTTGCATAGATTACTTGCTTATAAGAGACATAAGAATATTGAAGCAAATAATCAATAACTATGTTAAATTAAGTTCACCAAAGTTAATAATTAACTGTCAATATAGTAAAATGTCAGATACCTCTACATGTAGATTTAAGTGCCCTGAATATATTTAAAAAAAAAAAAAGAATATAGTGGGCATAACTTGATTTGAAGTTAAAAAGCTAAAATAGATAAGTGCCTTAGCATATCATACTAGAGTAGAATATAATTACAATAACGATACACTTTACAAATCCTTGGGTTGGATATTAGTTGTAATTTTTTTGACTGAAGAAGATATAAGAATCTTAAGATTGATCTACGATAATACTAAGAATAATATTGGAAGCATCTATTGAAGACGACCATGAAAAATAGACCCATGTGATTTCAACAAGGATAATAGATGTCATAAAATAAAATAAAATAAAAGGATAAAAAGCTATAATTACTATGGAAGGATTTGTAAGAAAAGCTATAGCCAAACAAACAAGGTGAGAACTTGTCAACATGAGTTGAAAAAAATTGAATTTAACACTTCATGTAACACTCAGTAAGGATTGATGGAGGATTAATAAAACCAATCCAAAATCTTTGGGAGAAGAAGCCGATTTTGATGACGATGACAAAATAGATTTCAAGATTTTTTTTCCCTCGCTACAGTGCAAGGCCAAAATTTCATTTAACACTCACTGAAGTCTCCATCAATTTGTCAAGATTAACTAGCTTCCATAAGCATCAACTCAAAATGATGAAGTACAATCAACAAAAGTTCAAAATTAATAACACCGCCAAATGTTTGGTAATTTTTCGTAGTGCTTCTATATAGTAAGTATAATATATATACAAAATTCATACATTTCAAAAACAAATGTATCAAAAAAATACACTTACAAAGGCTCTTACCTATTGATACCAGTCGATAGGTCCGACATATTCAAAGTTGTGTTATAGATGCTTTTGCCGTCATCAAGAATATGACCTGAATTTTGCAGGCCAGAAGCCTCATGTACGGCACTGCGCCCCTTCACTTTTACGGTGACCATTCCACGCATGTTCTCACCGGAAATTTCCAGTTTATATAATTCAAAAGGAAGCTTCTTTTGTTTCTCGATACATTCGCCAAGGTAATTCTCCCTCACAATTGGAACTTTCAACTTCCTGACAAATTAGAGAATAGAATATACACAAATTTAAAGAAATAATATAAAAGAAAATAAATTTTTCATCGATGTGAAATGTGTATCAGAAAAATAAATCATACTTTGCTTTCTTAATTTCGGAGTTCGAAACTTGCACCTCTCCACATGCAATCAAGCAGCTAGTATCTAATAGTCACAAAAAACATTAAGAAAAAAAAATGCAAAGCATTCAAGGTCTAAACTGTGAAGTAAGGAAACAAAAAATGCAAGCTTCCAATGAGTTGTTAAGCAGAAAATTATATACCTTCGTTAATCTTTGCATGAACCTTTCCTCCAAAATCTTCAAGCTTTTGCTTCAAATCGTCCTGCAGATTCTCAGTTACATAAACAGATCAACCTTGTAAAAATGCAAGTCCTAGGTATAACATCCTAAAAATGGTAATCTGCACAGATTTTCAAAGAATAGATGCGATGCCAACTCCTAAGCCTGCTAGCAACCTTTAAAGGAAGTGGCGGAACAAGGAATATTATTCATCTATTTTCGTAATAAAATCTTAAATTTCGGCATTTACATGTCTATAATGCTTCAGAAACAAATAAAGACAAATTACATATCAAAGGAAAAAAATATACCATTTCCTTCCCAATTTCTCCAATTAAAGCAACTTTCAAATCCTCCAATTTTTCACTAGTAGACGGTTGGGACCGCTTGCCACTAGATATGTTACCAGGATGATTAGAAGATGATTTAGGAGGTAGTACTCTGTTGGGCTTTTTAGTCTTTTGTGACTTAAACCACTGCAAAATTGTTATTCATAGAGAGTACTTTTAAAATCAGACCCAGAAAACTGTGGATTTACATTTACAAGCAAACCCTAGACTAACCTTTAAAAGGTACTTATTACTCGTGCCTTCCGGAATTTTCCACTTCGACTTCCGGCGCACAGGTTCAGCAGTCGAGTATGAACACTTGCTCCATGCCGACACATAGCCATGGCAGCGATATTGGCCTCCAGAATAATGCAGAGAACCAGAGCATAATGGGCATTTCTCAAGCGCTCCAAATAGCATTCCGTCGGCACTTGAAAACCAAAGCAAAGAAATTCGCAATACATTAGTTCGGCAAGTATCATCAAGTGAAATATACCTTTTCACATATGGATAAGGTGACGTGTAAAAATTGAAATTTACATGCTAGATATATAAATACATAAGAGCTGATTGACATACATGTTAATATTCTTAACATGGAATACTAATGCAATGAGTAAGCATTCTAAATAAAACTATAACCACGTTCTGGAAGTTTTAGCACTGAGTAGTAGTACATGCATCGTAAATTACAGGTAGATTAACATTTCTAAATATCTAAGAATAATGATTGTATTCTAAAAATATTTGATTATGCCCATGAAGTGTAGTGTAAATAAAATAAAAATTACCTGAGAGTACCAAAACCATCTAAAAAGGTAAAAGTAACTAAGGGCATAAAACAGAAAGGTTAACATATGAAAAAAATCAATTCTTGTTAAGTACTGCATAAAGGTGTTAAAATCAATACTAAACAGAAAACTATTTTAAAAAAATCGTACATGTTACCTTAGACCTAGCCAAATTTTCTTCATAGATTTTCAACACTAATTTCTTCTACTTATCTAATGGGTTTATTCTTTATCATTTGTTGTATATTTCAAAATCATGCAAGTAATATTTCACTATCTTATATTATTAGGGAGTATAGATTTGAAGGAAAAAGTACAAACTGAAGAAATTACAAAGTAATTTCAATAATAAATAGGCCAACAAGTCGGAAATATAATAATTACAAAATAATTTACAAAAGTTCATAGATTGATGAGCAAGTATTATGAAACAAATCAATGAGGTGGCAATGAAAGAAGAAGAAAAGAGAGCAAAATTCTTGGTGAATTTGACTCCCAACTAGAGAAAATTATGCAGCCATTTCATACTTCCCTTCAAGCTAAAGAATAAATGTCATCCATTTCAAGTTTGCATCATAATTCTTGAAAATTACAGCAATAGAAATTATTCATATGTGGTTACAAACATTAGCACAAATTAGAATATTATCAAGCTTCCTCTTTATAAATTATTATTTGCAAGATTACGTTGTATGAGATTATGTGCAGTAGAGTCTCATTGAACATATCCATTCAACCTTTCAATTTTATAAGAAAATTTTTAGACATAACAATTGCAAATTCCAAATGCTTTATAAATGATATAATTTTTTTCTTCCCTTCAAGTTCTTGCGAACCAATCGAGACCACATTAAATAATTCTTTCCATTCAACCAACATACTGAAAAGATGTTTTGCAAGTCTCCCATTAGAGTTAGATTGCATCCCTCAATTTCAAGACAAGCTGAGACCCTAGAGTAAGGGTATGTGAATGTTGTCATTGTTTGTCCATGCAGAGCAAAATCAAATTCTATGCACAAGAAAAACAATAAAAACTGAAACAGCTGCAGCAATGCAACGATAAACGCTGTACCAATGGAACCAATTTACAGCAATACATCAAAAGTTGCAATAATAAAAAACATTTACGGCAATGCAATGATGAACGCTGCAGTTATAAAAAAAAAAAAAAAATGGAAAAGAATGTAGCAATGGAGGATTAGAAATTTAAAAAGAAAAAAAAACTAAAGCTCTAATATCATGACAAAAATTGGAGAGAATTGATTGAGTATGTCACAACAATATTTGTGTCGTATTTATAAGATCCTAGGAGAGCTTTTATAGAAGATATACAAAATTAAAGAATAATAATGATAAAATAATTTCAAAATTCTATAAATAAATAAATAGAATAATAATTACAGAGTAATTATAGAAATCCACAAAATGATGAGAGGTAATAGGGATTCTACGAATCACTAAAGTGGCAGAGAAATAGGAACAAAAATAGAGAAGTCATTGTGAGAGACCTAGTAGAAAAAAATAATGTAGTGTTTCATATTAGCTATTACTCCCCCTCGACCATAAGAATCATCAAGCATTACAAACCAAAAATCCAATTAATTAGGTGGAACTATTGTAGGTGTTGCCCATCTTGACTCAAGCTACACGTATTAAAGGCGATGGACAAGGGATGCAATGTCACACAAAATAATTTCAAAGTTCTTCAATCATTGTGGAAATAATCCAAACATCGCTCATTCACAAAATAGATGGCGTTGATATGCCCAAAAATATCACAATTATTTATGAACTCTCACAATCGATTAGAATAGTGTTACTGAAATGGTGAATTACAAATATTATGTTATACAAATCGAGTTCAAAATACAACTGCCATCAAAATGGATCAAACGTCACTTAATCAAAAAATTAGACAGAATTGACATCTTCAGAACATAAAATTTGCCTATAAATGACACCTATATTGCGCATCTCCTGACAAGAATGAAGAATGTAATTTGAGTTGTTTTATGTAACATTGTTGATAAACAAATTAATAAATTACTCACCAACGCTCTCGTAGATCATGTTCCGACCCTGCTGAATCTTGTTCGTTAAGTTCAAGCATTTCGCGTAGCTCCGNAAAGAAATCATAATAAAGAGTTTCCTTCTTCGCAATAATGCAAAGAAGGAAATATTATATTTGCACGGATTCTCTCCTTTTTAGCTGAATATTTAGATTATGAATATGTATTAATTAAGTTACTTAAATTAGATTATACTGAATATTATGTACCTAAAATAGATTGTACAAACTACTATTTATTGGAATGAAAGCAAAGGAAAAGGCATTCAGCCTATTTACTCAAAATATTGTCAGCATGTATGTAGAAATTAGAGTTTAAATCTTAGATATGTCAATACATAGGAATTGTGTGGTATGTATGTAAACCTTCAAAAATTAAAAAAAAATTAAAAAATTAAAAAATTAAAAGAAAAGCAGGCAACCTGGAATAAGAATACCACAGCAACGAGAGTAAGNGAAATAGTCCTCCATGAGGATTGTTTCAACCCCCATTAAAAGAGTCCGGGGAATAAATTTGCACCTTTATAGGCTCTGGGGCTAAAAATTGAACAATGGGTCAGAGGACCATTTTGATACATTTCTCAAAATAAAAGATAGAAGCCATTCACAGTTCATTCATAACGAGATATTATGTAATCAACAAACTAACTGCTAAACACACGTTATTACCGAATTACTAAGTAGCTTTTCACTTAGTGCTTAACAAATTTAACGAATCATAGCATACATTTATACATTTTGTGATTAAAAAAACTTTACAAAAGAGAAAAAACTGAACAAGCTACCTTATGTTCAACTCAAAATATTAATATTAGTAAATATTTATTTGTTTATTAAGTATATAAGTATAAGGTATCATAATTATGAATCCAAGCATATATAATGATTCAAAAAAAAGGGCATAAAACATACTAATTTCAAATATATTCGATTCAATTAGAGTTAAGCTTCCTTGAAATTACCATATCTCGATTCAGCCAACCTACATATGTTTGAGCTAATTTTGAGAATAAATTTGATCAATATTAAATCGGATCATTCTCACCTCTAGCTATTGCTTTGGTAAAGATATTCAAGAAAATTATGGTCGAAAGTAAATACAAAATAGGCAAAATGTAGAGCAATATAAAACATAAAAAAATTGCGCCTAACTTTTTCTAAAACAAAGCTAGTAAAAAGTACAAACAAGATAAAGTCTTTGTCAGATTACAATTATTCTAGTGCTAAAAAATATCTTTAGGAGAAATTGAGAGGGCATATTTTGTCTAATTATTTCTAGCCAAGCACACATCCATAAAGACAAATACAAACTATAAATTCGGGCGGCCAATACCTTAAGTATAGAACAAAATCTTAACTTCAAGAACCAGCAATAGGTGAGACTAATAACTCTAGTTGTATGTACTTACCCTGCTCTATTCTAATTATTTTTTTCCCTCAAAAAAGAGTAAAAAATGAACATTCAAATAATAAAAGCATGTTAAGTAAGAAAAAAATCCATTAAAATGATTAAAAATAGTTCTTATACTGTGAAAAAAAAAACAAGATGCCTTCAATTTTATCTTAAACCAAGTTAATTTTTTAAGAAAACACTTAGAAGAGTTCAATTTAAAAAACTACAAAGCATGGATAATGATGCGGGAAATGACAAGTATGAAGAAGTTGAACATACTTAGTTTATGATGATGATGATGATGATTCTAAGAATCACAATAGTTCCTTAATATGAAATTTGTTAAGAAAGTCATTATATTTTGAGAATAAATATTCTTTGATAATATTTACAGACTTTTTTTTTTTTTGTGCGTGTATAAAATTCTTAACTCTAATGTTTTGCAATTTGCTCTAATATTATGTATTGCAATGATTATGACACAATTTCAACGTCCAATATTGTTTATTTACCATGAAAAGTCATTTTCAGTTTGATTCTTTAATGAAGTTCAAACATGCCAAGATTAAACATTGTTATGTCATAAATATGTGACACTATATCCTTTTTATTTTCATTAATTGNCATCTCCAGACATCTCCGCTCCGCTCGCTCTGGTCTGGACTTCTCCTCTGGTGCGGCATCTTCGGATATCTGTCGTTCGCTCCCGCTTGTTCGATCGTCGCATCTTCCGCTCGTTCGATCTTCGTTCTTCGCATCTGCTCCGCGATCGATCTGTCCCGATCGTTCGATCGATCATCCTGCACCACTCCGCGATCTTCGCATCTACCGAGTCTCGTGCCTCGATCCACCAATCCACTCCGCGATCTTCACATCCTGCATTCAGAGATACCGTGCGCACATTACTGATAGAATCTTCTGTTCCGGCTAAATTTTGGACTGAAGCTTTATCTACTGCAGTTTATCCCATTAATTGCTTCCCATCTCAACAATTGAAGTATGAGTCTCCCTACTATCGAGTTTTTGATAAACACCTAATTATCACGCGCTACATACTTTCGGATGTGTTTGTTTTGTTCATCTACCTGCTCATGAACGTCATAAATTGGCAGCACAGTCAGTCCGACGTGCCTTTATGGGATACAGTTCTAATCATAAAGGTTTTGTATGTTATGATTCGATCAATAGTTGATGGCATATTTGTCGAAATGTGATTTTCTTTGAATATGAATATTACTTTCAACATCATATGTCCACATCAGATACAGTTATACTTCCACAATTTGATAATTCTTCTGCTGATAAACGGTTCAAACCAGACATTGTCTACACAAGACGCCTGCCCCCTTCACCTTCAATCCTCCCCGACCATGATCCAGAAATTACTCCACTAAGTATTCGACGATCAACCCGACGTATCTGTCCTCCAGATAGATATGGGTATTCTGCAATTTTAACTAATATTATTGTTTGCAATTTTAACTAATATTATTGTTCCTACCTCTTATTTTCAAGCTGTTAAACATACTTGTTGGGTCAAAGCCATGAAAGAGGAACTTCAGGCACTTCAAGACAATCACACCTGGGATATTGTTTCATGTCCTACAGGCGTTAAACCCATTGGTTGTAAATGGGTTTATTCTCTTAAACTCCGATCTGATGACTCTCTTGACAGATATAAGGCAAGATTGGTAGCTCTTGGCAATCGACAGGAATACGGGATTGATTATGACGAAACATTTGCACCTGTGGCTAAAATGACAATTGTCCGACTGGTGTTATCTATTGCTGCATCTAAAGGCTGGTTCTTAAAGCAGATGGATGTTAAGAATGCATTCTTACATGGGGATCTCAAAGAAGACGTCTATATGACTCCTCCTCCAGGCTTATTTTCTACACCTTCACATGATGTTTGTAAACTCAAACGGTCCCTATACGGTTTGAAACAGGCTCCACGGGTCTGGTTTGAAAAATTTCGCAATACCCTTCTTAGCTTCTCTTTTATTCAAAGCCATTATGATTCATCATTATTTCTTTGCAAGACTAACAAGGGAATTGTTTTGTTATTAGTATATGTTGATGATATTGTCATCACAGGATCTGATAATCAATTGATGTCTCAGCTACAAAAACGTCTTCAGGGTTCTTTTCATATGAAAGATTTAGGGTCATTAACTTATTTCTTAGGACTAGAGGTTCACTCTTTTGCCACTGGTATTTTTCTTCATCAACACAACTATACGAAGGGACTCATTGATTTGGCTGGTCTTCAAGATAATCGCTCTACTGATACCCCTTTGANACTCCAGTACCCTAGTCTTATCCACAAAAATGATATCATCATTAAGAAGCATACACCAAGGTACATCCTCCTATAGATTTCCAGTAAGAGCATCCATAACTAAAGGAAAAAAGATATGGGATTAAAGATGATTCTTGATGTAATCTAACAGAAATAGGAAAACATTTAGTTAATCCTCATTTTGTTCGAACACAAGTAACAACTCTAGTATACATATCTTCAATGACTTGAATATAAGTTATATCAACATCTTTCTTCACTAGAACCCTCCAAAGAACTTCTCTTGAAACCTTATTGTAAGCTTTCTCTAAATCAATAAAAATTATACGTAGATCCTCCTTACTCTCTCTTTACTTCTCCATCAAACTTCTTAATAAATATATAGCTTCCATAGTGTGGAATTACGCTCCTCATTATTATTTACTTTAATTCTATCTATTACTTGCTATATTTAAGTCATAATATAAAAAGAGTAATTTCTTAATTATTGGTATTTATGTTTATTCCATAATTATAGGAATTACTTTATTGTAGGAAGATTTCTTTCCTCTTTTTGTTTCTCTTGTACTCACCTATTTATAGGTGAATTATCTATGTATTCAAAAGAAAAAAAGCATTATTCAAAAACTCACATGGTATCAAAGACATCGAAGGAAAGCTTCTCCCGCTCGGCTTGATCACGGCCTTCTCTCCCGCGATCGGTTTTTTTTCGCGAGCGCTGCGCCTGCTCTCTCCGCTGCTCTCGCCTGCTCTCTCCGACGATCGTTTTTCCCGATCGTCCAAGCACCTGTTCGGTTCCGCGTCCGCGTCCAAGCGCTTGTTCCGCGTCTGCGTCCGAGGACGATCCGAGCGTCTCTCTCGACCTCATCCGAGCGCACGCACCTCTCCCGCGATTGTCTGCAACTGAGTACCGACGCTTCTTCTGTGATCGAGCACAGCCAGTTTCAGCCGTGCTCCTCGTCGGCACAGCCTCATCTCTGGTCATTCTGCTGGCCACCTCTCCTCTCCAATGACTAAGTACGGTCATGCCTGCAACACCTCCTCCACTAGTGATGTCACTTCTAGCCACCCCTCCGCAGCTGGGTCTCCATTACCCAGCAATTCAGATAATAATTCTATTCTCATCACCGGCCACAAACTCACCGGCCGNTGTCAAGAAGAAAAATCATAACTCTCTAATTTAAAACTAGCATCATTATCATTGGCCATATCTAAATAACTTAAGGCTGTTTAATGTCTTTGAAACCATCATAGTTACAGTTGACTTGCATAATGAAAAGGAAGATTCACATACATGCAGCTTAAATCCTATGTTACATATCTAGCATCTAAACTTCACTTTTTACATATAAACCACCTTACTTATGTATGAAAATGTATATTTCACATTTTAAAAGTTAAAATAGTGGTATTTTTTATGTGATATGAAAGATTTGGGTTGTAAAAATGTAAAAAGTAAAATATAGGTGTTAGATATGTAAATACATAAGAATTGGCTGCTATGTATGTAAATGGCTCTAATAAAAAGAGGGAATAAGGTTTTGCTTGTGGAATCGAGAGGAGGAGCATGTGTTGCAGATAAAAGAAGAAATTCAAATAAAATAGAAACCA
This sequence comes from Phalaenopsis hybrid cultivar, assembly GCA_002079205.1. Classification (NCBI taxonomy): domain Eukaryota; kingdom Viridiplantae; phylum Streptophyta; class Magnoliopsida; order Asparagales; family Orchidaceae; genus Phalaenopsis; species Phalaenopsis hybrid cultivar. The sequence goes on along the minus strand of JXCR01096356.1, from coordinate 11,945 downwards.
TCTTCAGAGATACATACTCTTTGATTTCATTCACTTTCTTTAAGATGCATCCAACATGATGCCACAGCTGCTCATAAACATAGCAAACAAAATTAAATAGATACTGGAAGAAAGGNTTCGCTTTCTTTAAGATGCATCCAACATGATGCCACAGCTGCTCATAAACAATAGCAAACAAAATTAAATAGATACTGGAAAAAAGAAAAAGGACTTCCAATAGTATTTTGTCTTAAGCAACTCTCTACCATAGCAAATCTCTTCCGAGAAGCATATAAAGTGACAGCATAAAAGGGGTAAAGTTTCAAAATAGTCCTTGAACGTCATTTTAGTCCCGGAGTCTATAAAAGTGTCAAGTTAGTCCCTACACTCTTCTAATATGGGCTGAAATAGTCNCGAGAAGCATATAAAGTGACAGCATAAAAGGGGTAAAGTTTCAAAATAGTCCTTGAACGTCATTTTAGTCCCAGAGTCTATAAAAGTGTCAAGTTAGTCCCTACACTCTTTTAATATGGGCTGAAATAGTTCTCCATGAGGATTGTTTCAACCCCCATTAAAAGAGTCCGGGGAATAAATTTGCACCTTTATAGACTCTGGGGGCTAAAAATTGAACAATGGGTCAGAGGACCATTTTGACACATTTCTCAAAACAAAAGATAGAAGCCATTCACGGTTCAATCATAACGAGATATTATGTAATCAACAAACTAACTGCTAAACACATGTTATTACCGAATTACTAAGTAGCTTTTCACTTAGTGCTTAACACATTTAACGAATCATAGCATACATTTATACATTTTGTGATTAAAAAAACTTTACAAAAGAGAAAAAACTGAACAAGCTACCTTATGTTCAACTCAAAATATTAATATTAGTAAATATTTATTGTTTATTAAGTATATAAGTATAAGGTATCATAATTATGAATCCATGCATATATAATGATTCAAAAAAAAAACATAAAACATACTAATTTCAAATATATTTGATTCAATTAGAGTTAAGCTTCCTTGAAATTACCATAGCTCGATTCAATAGCCAATTTTAAGCCAAACTACATATGTTTGAGCTAATTTTGAGAATTAATTGGATCAATATTAAATCGGATCATTCTCACCTCTAGCTATTGCTTTGGTAAAGATATTCAAGAAAATTATGGTCAAAAGTAAATACAAAATAGGCAAAATGCAGAGCAATATAAAACGTAAAAAAATTGCGCCTAACTTTTTCTGAAACAAAGCTAGTAAAAAATACAGACAAGATAAAGTCTTTGTCAGATTACAATTATTCTAGTGCTAAAAAATATCTTAAGTAGAAATTGAGAGGGCATATTTTGTCTAATTATTCTAGCCAAGCACACATCCATAAAGACATAAATACAAACTATAAATTCAGGCTGCCAATACCTTAAGTATAGAACAAAATCTTAACTTCAAAAACCAGCAATAGGCGAGACTAATAACTCTAGTTGTATGTACTTATCCTGCTATATTCTAATTATTTTTTTCCTCAAAAAAGAGTAAAAAATGAACATTCAAATAATAAAAGCATGTTAAGTAAGAAAAAAATCCATTAAAATGATTAAAAATAGTTCTTATACTGTGAAAAAAAAAACAAGATGCCTTCAATTTTATCTTAAACCAAGTTAATTTTTTAAGAAAACACTTACAAGAGTTCAATTTAAAAAACTACAAAGCATGGATAATGATGCAGGAAATGACAAGTATGAAGAAGTTGAACATACTTAAGTTTATGATGATGATGATTCTAAGAATCACAATAGTTCCTTAATATGAAATTTGTTAAGAAAGTCATTGTATTTTGAGAATAAATATTCTTTGATAATATTTACAGACTTTTTTTTTTGTGTGCGTGTATAAAATTCTTTACTCTAATGTTTTGCAATTTGCTCTAATATTATGTATTGCAATGATTATGACACAATTTCAACGTCCAATATATGTTTATTTACCATGAAAAGTCATTTTCAGTTTGATTCTTTAATGAACTTCATACATGCCAAGATTAAACATTGTTATGTCATAACTATGTGACACTATATTCTTTTTATTTTCATTATTTTTTTTCACTATAATGTTCAATTATTCATAAATCATTAAATATTCTATACTTTGTTATGTGCAATGTGTTATGACTCCAAAGATTTGTGCACAAATGCTTTACTCGATGTTGACAAGTGTGGAATTACGCTCCTCATTATTATTTACTTTAATTCTATCTATTACTTGCTATATTTAAGTCATAATATAAAAAGGGCAATTCCTTAGTTATTGGTATTTATGTTTATTCCATAATTATAGGAATTACTTTATTGTAGGAAGATTTCTTTCCTCTTTTTGTTTCTCTTGTACTCACCTATTTATAGGTGAATTATCTATGTATTCTATAGAGAAAAAGCAGTATTCAAAACTCACATGGTATCAGAGACATCGAAGGAAAGCTTCTCCCGCTCGGCTTGATCACAGCCTTCTCTCCCGCGATCGGTTTTTTCCCGAGCGCTACTCCTGCACCTGCTCTCTCCGCTGCTCTCGCCTGCTCTCTCCGACGATCGTTTTTCCCGATCGTCCAAGCACCTGTTCGGTTCCGCCGTCCGAGCGCCTGTTCCGCGTCCGCATTCGAGTGCCTGTTTCGCGTCCGCGTCCGAGGACGATCTGAGCGTCTCTCTCGACCGCATCCAAGCGCACGCACCTCTCCCGCGATTGTCTGCAACTGAGTACCGACGCTTCTTCCGTGATCGAGCACAGCCAGTTTCAGCCGTGCTCCTCGTCGGCACAACCTCATCTTTGGTCATTCTGCTGGCCACCTCTCCTCTCCAATGACTAAGTACGGTCATGCCTGCAACACCTCCTCCACTAGTGATGTCACTTCTAGCCACCCCTTCACAGCTGAGTCTCCATTACCCAGCAATTCAGACAACAATTTTGTTCTCATCACCAGCCACAAACTCACCGGCCAGAATTACCTCCAATGGTCGCAGTCAGTCATGATGTTTGTATGCGGCAAAGGCAAAGATGACTACCTCACTGGTGATGCTCCAGCTCCGATGACGACAGATCCGTCATACAAGACTTGGAAATCCGAGAATAATATGGTTATGGCCTGGCTTGTTAACTCGATGACACTTGATATTGACGAAAATTTTCTTCTCTATGGCACGGCTAAGGAAATTTGGGATGCTGCCCGTGAGACATATTCTAGTGCGGACAATACAAGCAAACTATTTGTTGTTAAAACCATTCTTCATGATTTTCGTCAAGGTGACCTCTCCGTCACCCAATACTTCAATACTCTTACCGGTATTGGCAGCAACTAGATCTATTCGAGGTGTACCCTTGGAAGTGCCCCGAAGACTGTCATATTTCGTCGAATCATAGAACAGAAACGCACCTTCAAATTTCTTCTCGGCCTCAAATTTGAGTTTGAACAGACTCGCTCACGGATTTTGAATTCAAAACCTCTTCCAACAATTCGTGAAGTTTTCTCCGACGTACACCGCGAAGAGAGTCGTCTAAAGGTCATGTTAGGTGCTTCCTTGTCCACTACATNATAGAAACAAATAGATGTAACACCAACGAGAAAAATTGAAAGAATGGAATATGAGGATTCATAAGGACAATCGAAAAAATCTAATTGAGATAAATCTATAGATGTAGGATCAAGATATACCAAAAATTTCTTTTTTTTTTCTTTAAAATGACAACAACAACAGCAAGCCTTTATCCCACTAAGTGGGGTCGAATACATGAATCATTTTTGTTTTTAAATGGCAAACCAATGAAAAAATCAAAATCTATTTAGCAAAGGAGCTAGACGCAAACTTAAGAATATTCAAGATAAACACACATTAGATATGTATCAAACCCACCATCATTAAACCAAAAAGGTTGATAGACAAACCATTAGACTACTCCATGGGGCTCTTTGGTGGCTAGACTTAATTAAATTTTAACTAGAATTTGAGGTAAATCTTTATCAACATTTTGTGGTGTATGTAAATCTAACTATAGATTCAATCTCCTTTTTGTCCAACTTCTAAATTTTAGTGCTTCTCCTTTTGTTGCTAATTCATTGTTCCCTTACACTTCTCACGAGCTCCACTTTTCTTCTTGTTATGATCTCCTTTGTCATGTGTTTCCCTATGAACTCCTATGTGCCAGTCTAGCTGCAATATCCTTAGTCACTTCTTGCAAGCTCCTCCATATCAGTCTTGTTGCAAGCTCATTGATCGCTATTTTCCGCACAAGCTCCAATGTCTCCTAATCCCTAAAAGCTCCATTTGAACCGAAGTTCATGCCAATAAAACCCCTCTCATTTTTCATTTCCTTTAGGTATTCTCACATACAGTTAAATTCTAAACTTTAAAAAAAACAACCAAGGATACTATCATTTAACAAGATCTAAGAGTTGCCATATTAAACAATCTTTAAATTTTAACACCTTGGATTTAAAAAGGAGAAGTTTGGTGGCGCCTTTTAATAGGATTTATCACCGAATCTATTAAATTCAACCAAACGATAAAATGCAAATATTTCGTGGATTTATAAATTTTCAAATTTAGTAGCTCCAATTTTGCCTTTGATTCGACTTAAATCCGTATTTATTAAATCCATGGGTTGAGTGGATTAACAGATTTACTAAATCCAACATTTGCTAAATCCTACTTGCAGCCAAAGACACCCAAAATCTAGATTTATAAAATTAACTAAGACTCCATTTAGGGGAATGCATCCTTCTGTAAAGGTTATTGTAAAGCTGTTGTAAGTATTTTATAAATTTTTTTTTTTTTTTTTTGAAAAATTCGAATAACTTCTCTTGCAAATACCAAACTAGTAGATCTTGTTCCCAAAAGGAGCTTCTCCTCACAATAGTTTTTGAAACACAATAAGAAAGCAACAGCCAAAGGACTTGTGGCAGCGGTCTAAACCCTATAACAGTTAGAAAACTGCCTCACATAAACCCTAAACAAAAGTTTGATGGATTTATTAAAAATGATTAAAAGGGCGACTAAGTTCAGATTAATCCAAAACCCCGACAAAAAAGGATGGCATTATCAGAACATGATCCTTATAAGGGGACGATCGATTTAACGGGAAAAAAGCGCATAATGTGGAGAGTTTTACAGGCATGAATCCGTCAAACTGAGTGGCCACAACCATCTTGCCAAGCCTGAGATGGTCCTTATTAATAGCATTCTTGCAGGTCTTGCAGGAAGATCTTCCAGACTTTGCGTACTCCGCTTTCCATGGTTTGGGAGGAACTGGGGTTGCCATTGTTAGGGCTTCGAGGAGAAGTCGGAAAAGAAGAAAACTGAGAAATGTTTTATGGCGCCTGCATCTGCGACCGAGCCGCTCAAGGAGATACCTGACAGAATGCCGAGCGCCTTCCGGCCATTAGCTTCTTCAGAAAGCTAGCATTTTGCTCTGGTCATATATGGCATAAAAAATNGAGGAGAAGTCGGAAAAGAAGAAAACTGAGAAAGGTTTTATGGCGCCTGCATCTGCGACTGAGCCGCGCAAGGAGATACCTGGCAGAATGCCGAGTGCCTTCGGGCCATTAGCTTCTTCGGAAAGCTAGCATTTTGCTCTGGTCATATATGGCATAAAAAACTGGTGGGCAAGTTTAATTTGGTGTAGACAGATGGGGGATGTTTGGATGAGGAGGGAATAAGTAAACTCTATTAATTTATAATTAGTAAACAAATCTTGAAGAGGTTAAAATTTTGGAACTTTAATTTTATATGTCTCATTATATTCTATTTTTTAACTTTTATTTATTTTAATAAATTTATTAAAAGTAGATTTTGAATGATTTCTCAACAATTTGATATTAGGTACTGCAACAATCGAAATATGGTTATTATATATTCAAATGTTTTCTTAACCTAAGAAAATATTTTGTATTTGATCATTGGTAGTACAAATATTAAATATTTTCTTAAACTAAGATTCGATCAAAAGATGCAAAATTAGATTTAAAGGTGTCCTCAAATAAGATTTGAACATTGTAAATGAGATACAAATCATGTCAAACAAATTTCTAACATGTGTCAAACTTGATTTGAATTAGCATAGAGCAAGCTGTGGAGCCTACTCTGTCGGAGTACACACAGGCTAAACCTTGTGAAGGATGCATGGAGTGTGATGCTCCCCCAAGAGAGTGTGTCATAATTTCAGTGGTACAAAGACATGAAGATTACCCAGATATCGAGCCGTACATCCCGCTGTTTGTTCAACCAAAGCAACTTTAGATAATTTTGGAGCATAAGTTGGAAAAGTTTCAAATGGTCTGAAGGCAGAACTTTGAACATTTCAAAAGAATACAAGGAAAATATGTCAACATTTTGGATGCATTAGAGATGCATACGGTTGTATTTTCTGAGAGTGGGCAAAGGAGGATAATTGACTGCATCTTGGATCTAAGCGTCGGAGGCCGGGCAGGCAGTTTGAGAAAGAAAACATACTCAGAGCCCCAAAGATGAATCAGAGGCAAATGCAGGATCACTATTCGGTGGGGATGTTGTTATAATTTTGCGTATAATAATGAAGGGAATATTTCAGGGATCATCAGGCATGATGAGGTCGACCTAATACCAGTAGTCATAAAAAGGATGATCAAAGAATGGTATCATGGCATGTCCTGCTAGATGCTTGTGTCCCCAACATTACATTATTAATATTTATGAGGAATGTGATTGCATTCCTCCCCACATCGATCACCACGACTTCCTACGGTCATTCAACAGAGTCTCCTTCATCAGCGAATGTAATATTATGTTTGGAAAGGGGTTGAGAACAATTGTCCCATGCGACTTCTGAGGACTAGTTGAGATTCTTTTGCATGTTGAATTAGTGTTGTTACTCAAAGGAAATGGGGCAAACTTGGAAAAACACTGCATCCCCAAAGTCCCATGAAGAAGGTTATCGATTACTTTTAGAATGATGGATGAAAGTAAGGCATTGTTTGGTTACTAGTCTGGCCCAGATCTCAAAGGTTTGCGACCTCTGGGGTTGTGAAGCAACACACCTTTAAGCGCATGCAAGGGAACTTCTTTTCTAGAGCATAGCTTAGGAGGTGATGTTGGCCCCGCTTGACTCCCAACGACTGAAAGAGCATACTACAAAGAAGAAGAGAAAGGTCAATTCACAACTACAGTCTATGGACAGATATAGCCACTATGTTTTGGTCAAGATGATGTTATCAAACATGTATTCTATAATATTGAATTCTAAAGAAGAATCAACAAAGATCATTTTAACTTCAGTGATTCAATGCAAGTTAGCATGTTCTAAGTTTGTCATATTGTGCGATTGATTTAAAGCCAATAGACTGAATTTTGATTTAGTTTTGCAAATATCAACGGACAAGGAACGATACAAAAAATATGTGATAAACAACTTATAAAATAATGTCAAGGACTTAATATTAAGAAAATTTCAAATCTAAATAATATATATATAATAAAATGATAGAAAGTCTGACAAACAAATAAACAATAGAACTTAATGGGACTGCATGTTTCATGATCTTCAAATTTCTAACACTCTCACTGATTAGATGGTCTCCACAGAACTAAATATCAAGCACCACAAAACTCTACTATTTCAAAAACTCCATAAATCCTATCACCTCCATAAATATCACATATCATGAGTTTCTGTAGTTCCACAAATCCTCACAATTCTGTAACACTTTCATACTTTACTAACTACCGACATTCACAAGTTTACTCAGCAATCGGGATAAGCTTAAGGCCCCTTAAATGGAAACATTTCTTATAAAACTAATGTTTTAACAACTAAGTGAAGATCTACCTTACTTATATACATGACAAACTTTAAATTCTGGTTGTTAAATTCTAAATGTTCACTTATCAGTTACCTTAACTGGGGCTAAGGATTGTTGTCTTTTGATTGTCTTGTTGGTAATCTTTAGACAATGTTGGACTTTATACACATAGATTGCCTATAGTTGCCTTTAAAGTTCTTCAGGAATGATGATTCTGAGTCCACCCCACAACTTGAAATTCTTACACTTAGGCCCGATCTTTTATATGGGTTTATTTAATTTAATTCACCTGCTTGTGTTTCCTCAAATTTTATTTAAATATTCAAATGTTATGTTTACAATGTTAACCGTTCAACAGCAGCGTCGGAGGCAGTAGGTACGCACTGTTATTTTTATCGTTTTGTTGCATTTTTTTTTCTTTACGACACTTTATAACATGTTTCACTCGTGCATAATTTAATATACATGTAAAAGCCTCTATGGTAGAGAACAATAGAACACCTGATTAGGGGGAACATTACAACAACCCTCGAGATCCAACTATAATTATGAGTTCAATCATAAACTTTAAACCCATAACTATCACAAGCAAGGAGCTTGAAGCTAGTTGCCTGAGAAGCAGGACGAGGTTGCAAGCGGACAAAAGACGACTTCAGATGCCAATCAATACTCAATAACGAAGCATGTCTACTTCAGCTAAACATTTCCTTAATATTGAATAACATAAACATTTATGACTTCGAGGTTGTTTGTTTGGTACAACGTAAATCCTCATTTTATCTTTAGGCTTTTGCACAATCGAGTTGTGCAATATATGTCCTAACTCTTTTTAGGATTTTGAAGTTGTTCGTTCGATACGACGTAAACTCTCATATCTTCCTAGGACATTTATATGACTGTTTTTAAGTCCTAATTTTAAATAAATGGCAAGAGTAAACGTTAAATAACTACACTTCTAAGATGTAAAACCAAACAATATGATAGTTTGGGAAGTCATTAAGGTTTGCCTCAAGCTCTGTGACATCCCCTACTTCTCGCTCCTTTGACTCTTAGAATAACTGTTCATATTTGGTCCTTTCCCTACTTGAATTTTCCTAGAAGCTAAACTTTGAATTTTTTAAGACGAAACCACTGATCTTAATCGAGATTTTTCTTAGGTGATTTCAATTGCCTAAGATGTAATTAACTATAGGAGTTTGTCTTTATAAAAAATTAAAAATCCAGATAAAATAAACTCTTTCTAATCTTTACATATTAGATAGGGAAACTGTCAGTCATACACAAAGTTTTGCAAACCAAACAGATGTCATAAATTTCTTAATTTGAATGACTGAGCTCACTAACAAGTGAAATACTTATCGCTTGGGGTGGCATATTACTTGTAGTATTGTGCTCAACTATTTAAACTATCAGATATATGAGATATATTCAGCTCATCTTCCAAAATTAAAATGTTATTTTCAAAAATAAAAAATATATATATCTACTAAATAAATTAAATTTTTTTCTTCGAAAGGTTAGCTGACACCAACAGGCCAGACCTCTTGTCAAGATGACCAAACTTATTTACACCAACCGATTACCCCCTCTATGGAGAGACAGATTCCGATCTACCAAATAATACGATGGGTCGTCTATCGGCCAACGACAATAAAACTCATAAGTCATTATAATTCATTATTTTTATCAACATTATGACGATTATTAACTCAAATTATATGCATTGATTCTATTTAGGGGTGGTTGTCATATCAATTCCCACCTCCCTTAATTGTAATAATTAGATCCCTTTAACTAGGCAGTCCCAAGAGGAATAAAAAGTTATTCCCTCTCTTTCCAAAGGGGTTTAATTTTTCACGTGCTCTCTCTCTCTCGCCCCCTCCCTCACCTCTTTCAATTCCGANAAAAAATTTCATGTATCATTTCTAAAATTTTCGTCTGTGATAATACTTGTAGTTTGGCTAAAGGCCATAAATTTTCTTTTTTCAAAATCCAAACAACGGCCATACAAATCTTTAGGACTAATTCATACTGTTGTATGTGGCCATTAGCAATATTATGTTTCTCTTATAGATGATTTTTTAGCTTTTGTTGAAACTTTCCTATGATTGACAAATATGAATAGCAATTNATTTTCGTCTGTGATAATACTTGTAGTTTGGCTAAAGGCCATAAATTTTCTTTTTTCAAAATCCAAACAACGACCATACAAATCTTTAGGACTAATTCATACTGTTGTATGTGGCCATTAGCAATATTATGTTTCTCTTATAGATGATTTTTTAGCTTTTGTTGAAACTTTCCTATAAATTAATTAGCATACCCTTGTGATAATATATTTGTCATTTCTCTTGCCAACAATTAAATATTTCATGCTAGAATCAAACATATTGAAATTGACTATCATTTGATATGTGATCATGTTGCCTTTAAAGCTATCAAAGTGTGTCACACCAACTCACTTGATCATATTATTGATATTCACTAAGCCTCCCACAACAATTGGTTCGTTGCTCTTTATGAAAAGTTGACTGTCTAAGTTCATGAGCCAGCATGACGGTCGTCTTGATATCATCTCATAGTCTGATATCATTTATGCAAGTGGTTAATGACGCNCACTTGATCATATTATTGATATTCACTAAGCCTCCCACAACAATTGGTTCGTTGCTCTTTATGAAAAGTTGATTGTCTAAGTTCATGAGCCAACATGACGGTTGTCTTGATATCATCTTATAATCTGATATCATTTATGCAAATGGTTAATGACGTAAATGAAACTAAAATAATAAGATTTATAAATTTTAATCGAATTTGATATAATTATCAAATAATTTTATTAATTAGACATTAGCTAAAAATATTTAAATTATATATCTATTTGTTTAGTTAATGTTTTTATCATCCATGTATCCTTGATAAAATAAATAATTTTTAAAGTACATATACTAAAAAGAAATAAAAAGTGATGTAAAGCAATTATTTAATGAGCATGCTCATTTGTTACATAACCTACACGTGGATATTCAGCCACATTTATTTATATGATAATTTCATAAAATTTTATTTGAATTTATTAAATTATATAAATAAATATTGCACCAAATCTTTCCAACCTTACAAACGCGGAAAAGTTATTGCGTCCGGACTCTGGATGTAGAGATACGCGCAGAATTCAATGAATCACATCCACGTGGAGCTGAATAAAAAAAAATCTCTTTTTCTTGTGAGTCAGCCCGGTAACACAGGGGAATATTCCTCCCGTGTTATTCCGTTTTATTTAGATGTTATTGTGTTATTATAACACCAGAAATATTTTCAGAACAGAATAATACATGAATATCAGTACAATAACAACTGAATAATGCAAAATAATACGAGGAAAAATTTCTCTTGTACTAAAAGGAATTTTTTTAATTTTTCTGTCCCCTAGAAATTAAATTAACGCTGTGGATACGGTATAAAGCGGTTGGAAAAACCTTCATAAGACTTGCCGCTGGCCAACTGCTCAATCGTCAGTTGACACGTGGAGTAATTTTAATCGTCATTTTTCTTAGAGTATCCGGGTTATGTTTTATTTTTTAAATTATTTATTTTTAAGATAAATATTTTTAATTATAGTCAAATCATANCTCCTCGTAGTAGCACCTCCTGGTATAATTTTAGTTTTGAACATGCTCCTAACNTTAGATCCCAAATTTGTCAAATGCATATTCATAGGGTATTCGACCAACAAGAAATGCTACAAGTGTTATTGTTCTTCAACTAAAAAGGTATATAATTCTATGGATATCACCTTTTTTGAGCATCAATTATACTACCAAGGATCTGTCATTCAGGGGGAGAGTAGTCATAGTGAACAACAGCCCTGTGTTCCTTTGCCAACTGACACGGGTCCCTCATCGACTGTCAAACCTCCTCCATCTCCTATTCAACCTCCCCAATCTACACAACTCACTCCTCAGGAACTTCGGGTTTATACAAGACAAAACATAACTGCTGAAAGAATAGAGAACCTAACACCGCTTCCAGCTGCTGTCCAATAATCTAATCCGACTCCAAAACCCTATGAAACTTACTCAGGTACGGAATCTATAGACACTAGTGATTATGAGCTTACCCCGCCTGTGAAAGATGAT
>JXCR01096350.1:0-10231 GCA_002079205.1 Phalaenopsis hybrid cultivar | reverse complement strand
AAGTCGAATCTAAAACATCTACTCTCCTAATCGGATCATCTAATGGTCGACGTTTAATAAGATTTGAAATAATGCTGCCACTAAAATCATGAAATTGTTGAGCACCATGATCATCTATGACTTTAGTAATATAAGGGAGGAGGGTTAATATCAATTTTGTTAAATTAAAAAAAAAACAAAAGATAAACCGGGAGTATCCGGAATTGAAGAATCAAGTTCAATTATCTTAAATACAAAAGAAGTAAGAATCATTTTTGAAAGGCTAGCAAGGGTAAGCACAGTAGTCTAAATTCTTAGAAAAATCAATAAGTTTTAAATTTAAAGTATAAATCAAAATTAATAACAGAACAATAGTTATTATGAGATAATGGTTCGAACAATTGAATACCCCTCTTTCGTCTGAATGTTTGATTTCCTCAAACTCAAGTAAACTTTGAAACAAGCAAAAAAAGTGTTTAAAAATTTTACAAAAAAAGAAAATATAGAAGATAACTTCATATCACAAGAGTTTTAGCCAATTTACACCACCTTCAATAGCAAAATAACATCTATTTCGATAAAATCTCGAGCCACAAAAAAAAACTTAAAGATGCATAGTAGTAGTATCTACTTGCAAAAGTTACCAAGAAATAGAATGCTACAAGTATAAAGTGGATTGATTGAAGAAATATAATTGAAATTGAAAAAAACCTGCTAGCACTGTATGTATATCTAGAAAATAGATAAGTGTAGCATCGTCTAATATTAGTTGTGTGATGATATAATGAGAAATAGTAATCCTAACTAAATAGGCATCAACTAAATGTATATCTAGAAAAAAATTGTGCATGACATCCAATTACGACATCACAAAGAGAATTTTGTGGAAACAAACAGTGTAATCTAACAAGGTTAAACATCATAACATTAAGAGACGTGGCCTGATATGAAGATGGTTGCTTGTGGTTTGGCGAAGTTGAATCTTAAAGAAAAGAAAAAAATATTGTAAAAAGGAGAACGCAAACCAGAATACAATCATCGTTAATAACTTTTACTACTTCACAAAATTGCAAACAACAACAACAGCAACAAGCCTTTATTCCACTAAATGGGGTCGAATACATGAATCATTTTATCCATATCGTCCTATTGAGTGTCATATGCTCATTTAATTTTGATAAATTAAGATCATTTTTTATACAATATGCCCTAGTCTTTCTAAGCGTACCTCTGTCTTTCATAACGTAAGTCGAATATAAAACAAAGATGCAAACAAAAGGGTGAATATTATCCTAACCTGTTAAGTAAATTCATTACAGTGCAACTAATTTTAAATCATAACTTTTGTGATATATGTTTTAATAAATAAGAACTATATAGTTAGTTTAGTAACAAATTTCTTATAATAGTTCTAACAGATTGACAGATGGATTGTCACTATAGAAACAAAATTTTTAGAATAAATTTCTTCATAAATGTGGTATTAAAGTTGTATATCTTCATTTAGATTTCTATTACATTTTAGGTAGTCATTGCTTATTGATGTTTCTTCCATTTTTTTTTAATCAATTCCTTATTAAATTATGGTAAAAGAATATCAATGTAATAAGATATTATCTGTTTCCTATACTTAACATGTATATGCATTTGCTTTCAATTAGTTATATATGGAATATTTTCTTGGATATAAAGAGCTTTAATTGAAATTGAATTTTAAGATTTCTCAAAATTGAGATTAATCCTTCCATCATACCATATATTGCCAAAGTGGAATGTCTGTTGAATTCGATATGTGACAGAGTGATATCAGAGATATCATTTTTGTATTCAATATGCTTTTGTTTCTTAGAATATTATAATTGAGCAAAATTCAATATGTTCTTTCAAATTAACATTGTATTTATTAACTTATATGTTATTTTCCAATTTTCTTTTTATTTTCTCTTACTTCGATTTTGCATTATCTATTTATGTCAAATGACACCTCTGAAAAGTTTTTGTCACAAGAAAAATAGTAAAGAGCTACAAAGGAAGCCACAAAGATTTCTAAGAGCCCCTTTTTTTTGCCAATCTTCATGGTGAGGTCTTTTAAATCATTGGGAATGCTAATATTATTGTTGTCATAAGGATTGTGGCACAGAATGGGACTCAAGCCATGTAATCTAATGTTATCACTCAAATCACTCAAGCATTCAAATAATTCAACAAGCAGTCTAGCCAGCACAATGAACAACTAGAAGTACAATGGCCACCATAACAACTCAGATAAATAAGTGAGTATCGAATGCCCAGATTGGCGCAGGCATTGTTGTGTTGAACAACCATTATACGCATCTTTAGAGGAAGACTCCCCTAAAAAGTCTTATTGTACATTCCTCCTTCCCAAATTCGCTATGATACCAAATATGATGAAGGTGGGTGGCCTTCTGATGAGATAAAGTACTAAAATTTGATGTTGCTATTAGGTCTAAGGATGTAATGTAGAGATTTTGGTGAAATATTAAGAAATTAAGAGGGAATAGTGGCTAAAATATCAAAACTAGTTACTAGTCTAGATTAGGCTAATTTGGGTTGATTTGAAATATCTCTTTGAAAAATGGTTTAAAGCTATGTAAATTGCTAGAAATGATTCTTCATGCTTAGAATCTTAAAGTAAATAGGTGAATTTGGATGGGATTACAATAGTATTAAGGTTTAGGGAAAAAGGCAGCCTTAATATGTTTTTGCTTGGCCAAGGACTATGAAGAGGGATTTTGACTGGTTGTAAGGCTTTTGTTATTGGTTTATTGATATTATAAGAAACGTAGGGCTTGAATGAAAAAGTGGTGAAGAATTTAGAGCAACCGTTATGAAGGATTAAAGAATAACTTTAAAAAAAAAGTAAAAATAAATATCTAATCTCACCAAAGGAAATGCAATAATTAAAGCCACCAAGCAAAAAAACAAAAGTGGAAAATCTCACTCAAATATTTCATTCAACAACTGATCAAAAACATTACACATCAGTCATTTTTATAAAGAATACAATGATAAAAAGTCAATAAAATGATGAGAAAATTTTGAAAAGAATGGTAGGTGGTCATTAATGGAGTACATTCCTAATTTATTATTTTTTTATGATCAGTCATACAAGTCTCTAAATTTGAAAAGTCAAACATTTTAGAAACTGAAATTAAAATATAAACAATAAAATACAAATTTAAATGTCTTCTTGATATAGCTCTTGTGATGTGCTTTGAAGGGCTCTTCATAGGATATTATTTTTATGCACTTGTTTGGGCTTTTGACAGTGGACATTTTGCTTCTTTAGCTTGAGTGTTTCAATGTGTTTTAGTCCTCACTAGATTCTTATAATTTCTTCTTCATTTTTTAGCATATCTCATTTCACCACTTAATTCTCCTCCATACAATATACGAACTTTATATAAATAACCTTAAATTGTTCTGCATCACTAACCTTACTGCTCGCTCCAGACCGGCTTGCTTCCAGAACTCTTATGTTGTCGTGCCAGCAGCCTCCACACACTTTTCTTGCACCTGACCATCGATCTACATTCCCCTACCCTGTCCAGCCACCACCTCCATACCACAAGCCTGATCCCCGTAGGCCTCTATCCACAACCATCTGCTTAACCCTTCAACCCCCCCAAACCATCCATCAACCTTGTCGCTCCCTCGGTACTTCGGCCCTTCATACGACCAGCCTCCACCAATCACCACCATCGCAATACCACTCTCGTTGGAATTGTCGTGTCCTTATGGTTGTTATTTTTCATTTCAGTTGATTTTTGTAATTCCCTATTTGAATTTCTGCAATAAAATTATTATTTCGTTATTGTTTGTGTTAATTCCAACATTATTTTGTATCAGAACTAACCTAGCTTAAGTTTTATCCTAAGTTTTCTAGCGTCTGCCATACCCACCCCTATCTCCACCACCTCCCACAAAAGAAATTTTTTTCCCCACCCTACACACCTTTCCCCTATCCATCCCTAAACCCTAACCATGCCACCGAGAGAGTGATACGCCTAATTTTCAAATGTACTCGCATGTTGGAGTCTCACGCAAGTGTATGTGTTGTATCAATAATATCGGATTTTGAGTTTGGAATAATAATCTCAGGGAGAGTGAGGGAATTAGACTTAAAAGAAGTTCTAGCCTACTAGGTTTGTTTAGTTCTTAGCCTGGAATTGAAATTAAGTAAAAGTTCTACAAACTAATCTAACTGAATTGTAATCTAGTTTGAAGGTTAACTCCTACAAAAATCTTACTTATCCGAATTGGATTGATGATTATCAACTTATAAAACTACATTCCCTTGCAATGATATAAGTGATAGTGTGGAAAATGTAAAGTGTCAATTGAAAATGTGATTAATGACAAATAGGAGTAACTCTCTCATTGCCCACTCCCAAGTGCATAAAGAAGTCTGGTTAAATTGGTTTTAATGCCTTAAACCCCAACTTGAACCCATCAAAGAGTATATCCCTAACATTTGCATCTCCCTACAAAGTACTTGCACCATACTCTACAGATCAATGTAAATAATATAGTTGTTCTATCATAGCTCTCCCGAGTCATTATGAATCACAACACATTTTAACAAATCACTTGGCCTGAATTAAAAGTAAATGAAATTCAGAAGGTTATTTATCACATTCAAATTTAAAAAAAAAAAATTTAGAAACACTTCGCACTCCTACACAACCAACTCAACCATTACATGGAAAATGAAAAGAGATCTGCTCAGCAAACATGAAGAGCACACCAGAAAACATCATTTGAAATAAGAAAATCCACTAAACAATTTTGTTTACAAAAATACTATAAAAAATACACAATACATGGCTCTCTCCTTTACAAAGNGTTCTATCATAGCTCTCCCGAGTCATTATGAATCACAACACATTTTAACAAATCACTTGGCCTGAATTAAAAAAAAAAATTTAGAAACACTTCGCACTCCTACACAACCAACTCAACCATTACATGGAAAATGAAAAGAGATCTGCTCAGCAAACATGAAGAGCACACCAGAAAACATCATTTGAAATAAGAAAATCCACTAAACAATTTGGTTTACAAAAATACTATAAAAAATACACAATACATGGCTCTCTCCTTTACAAACCTC
This sequence comes from Phalaenopsis hybrid cultivar, assembly GCA_002079205.1. Classification (NCBI taxonomy): domain Eukaryota; kingdom Viridiplantae; phylum Streptophyta; class Magnoliopsida; order Asparagales; family Orchidaceae; genus Phalaenopsis; species Phalaenopsis hybrid cultivar. Next base: position 5,118 of record JXCR01096350.1, on the reverse strand, counting down.
TGAGAATGCTCTTCCAAGGATCTCCTGATCCCTTGATGCTTCCCTGAATAATCTCCTCACAATACAACTCAAATTCCTCACCAAATGATCAATGAAACATATCCTATTCTTTCCTACAACAAACCTTGACTCCCCTTACAAAAGATTGTCTTTCTACCTTCATAAGAGCTCTTTTACCCAGCTGAATAACTCCACAAATTGTGGATTTCAACTGCTGAAAACTGCCCAGACAGTTTCGGGAACATAAGCGTCAGTCTCTCGGGTTGTGTATTCTGGTATGGGCACCTAGGAGCCCAAAAGTCTGGCGCCAAGTCGCTGATGAAGTGGCGCCTAAGCGCCCAAGCGCCAGCCTCTTGGGTTCCCAGCTCTGGTACTGGCGCCTTGACACCAAAGAATTCTGGCGCCTAGGCGTCAGTCCCTTGTAGCCTCTTTGGCTCCAAGTCACATTCACTTTGCCTCACATCTTCTCCACTTTGCTCCAATTCTAATACATATTAGACCTGCAAGTAAAAAATAAAAATATATTTCTTTAAAGAGTAATTTTATTCATACAAATGTGTAAAATATATAGAAAATTAAACATTCTTTCCTACACATCAGAAGGCAATTATCGGAACCTGATCAGGACTTTACCATGGGCAACATATAGTGAATACTCCACCAAAGTGTTACAACAACTTGAGGTCGTTCAGGAAAGGACCATGAGTGAGGTCACCGTCGACTGTAACAATGAGATCCGCAAGGAGAGCAAGAACCATTGAACCCTTTTGTTGGGATGAATTCAATGGAGAGGAAAATTAACCCGGGCATTTTGGAATTCACTATCTGATGGGCTGAGAGAGGTAGTGCGTACTAGAGGGCATAGAGACCTGGGAATCATGTTGAACCTATAGGACTGCGACGGAAGGATGAATCAAATTAAATTCCTCGAGTAGATGCAGATTATTGAGCGGATCTTTGAATACAAAGACGTGCCTAATGACAGAAGAATGAAGCTCATCGTTTCAAGCTAACAAAAAATGCTTCTTAATGGTGGGAGAACTTGAAAAAGGAGACACGGAGAGAAGGATGAGACAAACTCATTTCCTGGAAAAAGATGAAAAAGGCAATGCAGCGACAATACCTACCCTCGCGCTACCTCCAGGTTATTTTCATGAAACTCCACTACCTACAGCAGAATGAGCTATCACTGGAGGAATACACGGCAGAATTTATGCATCTCAAGTTAAAATTTGATTTGAAGGAGACAGAAGAGCACTTAATAGCTAGGTACTAGAGAGGCCTAAAGCCCCCTGTTGACGTCATTTCTGGATGAGGTCTCTTTTTTGTTTCTCGTTAGAGCCTAGGGTCGCTTTAGGCTTCCCCTGTTCGACTCTCTTAGAAGACTAGTACGGAACTCACACCATTTAGAAAATTCGAGCCACCTCGTCACTCCTTCGAGTTTCGAATGGGCGGTCCCAAATCCTCGACGTTCCGTTGAGTTGATTAGGATCGACATATGAAACTCGAGTTGAGTTCCTATATTAATAGGAGCAGCCCCTAGGGAACCCCTTTACGACTCGAACGCTCGATAACGCCACATTTTGCGCACGTATCGCACTCCACACGATTTTGGCTTAAATTGACTCGTCCGCCGACAAACTCGTCCGTACGACCCCGGATGACGAAACGGACTGCGCCGACACATCCGGAACGTCGACTTTAGCTAGAAGGGACACCCATATCGTTATGGTTTCGCGCTTGAGCAACTAGCACGGATATCGATGCACTTTTTTAGCGGCGCGCGGGCCCGAGCTTAGCCCCGGTTCGACTTGTGTTCGATTCAGGATGAATTCGGGCTGAACACGGGCTAGGCACCAGCTCACCTGAATTTGAAATTCAAATTTCAAAATTTAAATGAATTATTTAATTTTTTGTCTTAATTAAAATTAATTCAGGTATTAAAACCTTCCATTTAATCCATCCCTGTATTTGGAAGCTATTTAACTCCCCGCCAATTGATTTGATTTGAGTAACGGCTCCTGACCCCGCTCGAATTCTAAAAGGAAGGCGTGCCTTCTTCCTCGGTTGGTCGGCTTGATTCGCCTCCCCCGAGCTCCTCTCTACTGCTCGCCTTCTCCCTCTCTCGAGATTTATCTGCTCGAGCTCTCTCAACAGGAAGAGATGAAGCATCCTTTGTTGCGCCGAAGATTCTCGCCTCTCCCGCTCGTCTTCCTGAGTTCCTACTCATCTTCTCGCACTCGCCTGCTCCTACTTCTGCTCGATCTCGCTCTCGATCCCGCTCGACAGAGACCCTCGCCTGCTCGCCTTCTCCCTCTCTCGAGATTTCTTTGCTCGATCCCTCTCAACAGGAAGAGACGAAGCACCCTTCGCTGCGCTGAAGATTATCGCCTCTCCCGCTGCCTCTCCCGAGTTCCTGTTCATCTCCCTTCGCTCGCCTTCTCCCCCTCTCTGCCGCACGCATCGAAGTCTTTGATCATCCTCCGCTCCGCTCGATCCCGTCTCCCGCACCGAAGCCGCAGAGCATCTGCTCGATCCCGTCTCTGCTCAATCCCATCTCCCGCACGCTCCTCTGCGACTCGCCGCCTCCCCTCTGTGCCTCACGTCGAAGCCCTAGTCTCTCGCCTGTTCCTCCTCTAAAGCCCTTGCCTGCTTCCCTCTCGCACACGACGCAACAGTGGTTCGTATGCTTACCGCTTGACACCCTCGCCTGCGCTGTCGGTAAAATTTCAAGATCCTTGTTGAATGGATTTATATTTTGGCTATTATCATGATAATTATGTTGCTTTTCTGCACCTCAGTTAAAAGATCATCTTTAGGCCAAGCCGTCTTACCCTCAAAAATGAAATTGGACAACAGAATTTATCATCTTCTAGGATGAGTATTTTATGGTACCGTGTTTCATAGTAGTAATAATATGCATATGCATTCTCGCAGTCGGCTTTAATTTTTTTTTTTTAGACGTTGGGCCAAAACTGAGGCATATGGCACTAGTTTGACGGGTCTTGGTGTTAAGCGTTTGTAGTGGCAATTTCTTTAATATCAAAACAGGCTAGAGAAATTGGAAGACAGCTCTTCAGCCCGTATGTCCACTATTATTGCTTGGTGCAAGTCGTCTTATTTTCACAGAAGGTGTTGAATATCAGGTCCATGTGGAAAAATTTGGTGTTCATTAAAATTTCTTTTCCATCCTAATAGGTGTATCTATAAGTCACATCCATCCAAAATATTGAGTATTTGGTATGGGTTTATTCTCATATCTTATCCGTTGAGCCTGAAGTATGGGTTGGGTAAATTTCTTTTTGTTGCGCAACTGTTTCAAATATCTTTAGCCAAAATAAAGAAGCCTTTTTAGTATGTTTGGATATTGGGGTATGTATCTAATGGGTGTATACTTGGGCTATAGCATTTTCTTTGTGAATGGGAGCACCCATTAATACTGGAAGCAATCGGCTTAGGCGAAATAGTGTTTTCTTTCTTTGCATTTTTTTTTGCCGTTGACTTCAATTCTGGACAAATATGCGGAAAGAGTTTTTTTTTTTGGATGAATGGATTTTCAAATATGTGCCACGTCGACAAGAGTATACCTGAGGAATAAACGGTACCATTCCAGGGAGGTTTTATCACTACTTTAAAGAGGGATTTCGGGACTTTTACATTGCCTTTTGCGACTGTTTCGGGTAGGTTTCCTCTGTTGTTTGGGCTATTTAAAATTGTTGTCCAATGCTTCTAGTTATTGCCCAGTGTCGTAGGAAGCTGTAGGACCGTTGTTAATGCTTCTAGCCGATACCCAATGTCATAGGAATGTTGTAGAGTGCTGCACAATACTCCTAACCGATGTCTGATGTCGTAAGAAGTCACCTAGGAGCTGTCCACCACTATTTGGGTTCGTAGGAAGCCACCTAGCAGCTGTCCACCACCGTTTGGGTTCATAGGAAGCCACCTAGGAGCTGTCCACCCCGATTTGAGTTCGTAGGAAGCCACCTAGTAGCCGTCCACCACGATTTGGGTTCGTAGGAAGCCACGTAGGAGATGTCTACCACGATTTGGGTTCGTTTGGAAGCCATCTAATTGCTGCCCACCTGTGTTCGGATTTGTAGGAAACCGCATAGATGTTGTCCATTGTTACTTGGGTTCATAGGAACTCATACAGACATTATTTGAAATTCCTAGCTGCTGTCCGGAGTCGTAGGATCACCGTACACACATGCTAGTTGCTTCCCAGAGCTGTAGGAGGTCGTAGGATCGCCGTACTAGCTCGTCAGTTGCAGTAGGGAGTTGTAGGAGGCCTTAGGATCACCTCCTTTGGGAATTCCTAACTGTTACTACAACTTGTTCTACTGTTTATTTCTTTTCTTTTATTTGCAATTTATTTAAAATCCCTGCAAATTATATTGTGTTTTGTGAGTTAAACATGCAACAGGAATAGCAGCAGCAGATACGTCACGTACGCAGATACATTTTATCTGTTGTTGTTCCTTTATTTTATTGCAATTACTCTTGCTCTAACACATTATGCAGGTACTGAATACAATCTCATTTTCAAAACAAAACAATTTTTTCAAAATTAAACAACATTTTTAAAACAAAAAAATAAACAAAACATAATACGTTCTTTTGAACTTACGGGAGTCCCTTGGAGGAGGTAACCCACGGTTGCTAACGAGATCTCCCCGGTTTAAATGGGTTTCACAACTCGTTTAAACTAAGTAAGTTCAAAAGAAAATAGTGATGCCGGAAGGAGGGAACCGTGAAATCCTAACCGGTGTCGCTGNTAAACTAAGTAAGTTCAAAAGAAAATAGTGATGCCGGAAGGAGGGAACCGTGAGATCCTAACCGGTGTCGCTGTAATCAACTTGAACCCCCCCCATTGACAACCAAACTGAGACATTGAAACACACCTGGTAAAACTGCTTGAACTTTAGACTTTAGGACTGTTACTGCGACGAGGAGCTCGGAGCAACTTCGTGGGCAGCACGGCAAGGAGTTTGGAGCGAACTACAGGTGGAGGTGGTCGCAATTCTACAATAGCAAACCGAGTCTACACCAACTGAAATTTCTTAGTTTAAACAACCCATAGGATTTCGAGGTAGCTCGTCTAGCGCGACATAATTCCTC
>JXCR01096343.1:17330-30594 GCA_002079205.1 Phalaenopsis hybrid cultivar | reverse complement strand
ATATATATATATATATATATATATAATTTTTTGGTGCACCTATGTTATGGGAGTTCTAGAGTTAGTAGTCGACTGTCTCCAGTGATGCCCTCGGTCGAGTCAAGTTCTGAAAATTGTAATATCGTCATTATAACTTCTCCTCTATAAATAAGGAGATTTTTTTATGAATAAGATGTATTTTCGTTCATTTCAATTTTTATTTTTTGAAGGAGTTGCTACTTTTTCCATCGTCGTATACTTCTCTTTTCTGAGTAATTCTTTCTTTCAGATAATGTGAATGATTAAGAGAAGAGAGGAACCAAAAATGCATGACTAGACAAAGGTGCAAAAATAAGAGAAAGAACATGAAGAACTTCTATTCGACAAACCTCGCTAGGATATGTCAAACATATATGTCCAAACAAAGATCAGACCAAAATAACTTGTGTCAAATATCTATGAAAAAATGTCTATAAAAGCTACCCACAGCCAGAGATTCAGACTAGTTTGTTTAGTTGGGGTCTATAATGCTTTTAAAGGGGCATATCTCACTTCATTAATTACATTTTGAGGACTACCAAAGAACACTCTTAATCCAGGGAGTTTTTCTTATATTTGTAATGTTGGCTAGCACATGGCTATCAAAGGATGATTATTTCACATGAGAATGCTCTGGTGCTTTCAAAGCTCCCACTAAGTCACAGGGTAGAGATTGAGTCTCTCACAATCCTCCAGGGTAACAGACTCATCAACAAAGCAAGCAAATTAATTGAATAATCCTGATGGGGAATCTCAATATGATGAAGCAAATCTAGGTCATAAGGGCAGAGGATAAATCGCTGTATTCTAATTAGGTGGTAGTTCATCAGTGATCAAGCCGTCAAGATGAAAGATAAAGCTCAAAGTGGGTAGTCACAGGAAGGAAGAAGTAATCCCTAGAAGTTAGAGGAAATCGTGTCAGGGTACTATGAACCCATCATCCCAAGTTACCCAAACACTAAGTTTACCTAGTTGTGAAGGTAGTGAACCAACACATCAAAATATCCCCAATTAGCAACCTATGAATTGCATCATCCGCAGGGGCCTTGGTAGCCCTATGGTCAAAGGAAAGAAACTCTTTCTTATGAATATTCGGTAGAGCTCTAAGGGATGAGACTCATACCCGTCAAAGTGGTAAGAATGCCGGTAGGAAGGAAGAGAAGGGAAGATTTAGCTATAAAGTTTGAAACACTCCCAAAAATAGGGCGTACTCCCCATATGGGTCACGGAAGACATTAACACCATAAGAACACTAGAAACCCACCTAATTAAAAATTTATGCAGGGCCAGTCGGGTTGGAGAAGCACAGAGACTTCTCCTCGGAACATGCAGAATGATGCAGTATCTGTTCAATTTCTAATGTGGGGGCCCTATTAATTTGACTTGAGATATGACCATGCATGCAGCCCATTTTAAAACTGGTCTGAATGCCATGTAAGAAATTAAAAGATGGTTATAAAAGTCCTGAATCTTATGATCCTAAAATTTAATTAATCTCAAAATTTTTATCAGGATTTTGAAGAAAAAGTTTTATCAATTTTATTCTTAGAGAGCCTAAGTGACAACACTGGATTCCCAGACAAAAGCACAATCATAAATAAAGGTGAAGCCAATCCGAGCTTACAAGCACACAAGAAAAGCAGGTAAATAAGCCAAATATAAAATAATAAAAATCGGTGTTGCTAGATTGGTAACATATCCCAAAAATGAAATACACGGGTAGACATCATATAAGTAAATGCTTGGTCATTATCATATACATAAATGAGATTTAGAATTAAGGTACAGAACACGAGCAAATAACTCCTAGTCCCCGTCATGTGTTTTCGTCCACTTAACACCTCAGAACCCAAGTTTGTACTTTATTTATAATACAACAGCCTCCTAGGACTTTAAATGTATGGAGGAAAAAGAAGAAAAAAAGACTTGACCTACATGAAAATAAGGTCAGAAGAAAAGGAAAAAACATTCAACATATAATGAAACATACCTATTTATTGGGAAAGCAAAATGGCACCTATAAGAAAAAGGTTAGTAGAAATCATCACATGTGTGTGAGCATATATATAGACACAACTGCCTATAGAAGAACACCTTAATATTTTACCCTGCATATCAAGCATGCAAGCACACATAAAAAGCAGAAAAGGTGATGCCTGACTAGAGTAACCAGGTTAGGAAAAACTATAGCAAGGGCATAAAAAAAGACTACCTATCATCGTAGTCCTTAACCTAGCACATCATTTAATGAAGATTGTCCTAACTAATATCTAAGTGCTAAAGGTAAGTCTCCGGGTATGTATCACTTTAAAGGGGTCACCACACCAGCCCAGTCCTAAAGATTCAAGGGCTCTAAATGATGTCACTTAAGATGTATTTTGGAAAGCATTCGCCTTACATATTACCTAGTTTGCTACATTCATAATTTTAAAATTATAGCAGGCATAAATCACAAAAAATAAATTAGTTTTAAAATAAGGGACATTAAATTCAAACTATAACATGCAGGGTGACACAAGTTAGATCCCTTGGATCCTTAGCACAATCTTCCTCACGTCAATCTCGTTACTTTAACTCACATTACTCGCTAGGATTAGCCCAACAAGCAATGTGGGTTAAGGCATCATGACCAACATCAGGTCACTTTCTTATTAAGCTTGGCTTGCTATCTATGCACCATGCACATGCACATATGAAAATCATACACAAGATTGGTCAGGGTTAGTGTGTCATGGATGTAGTGACTTAGAAATATGGGTGTTTTATAGAGGTAGTGACCTAAAAGGATTGACATGAGTGGAGGTAGCAACCCAAAGAATGGGGGTTTCATTGAGGCAGTGACATGAAAGAGTGGGTGTGTCATGGAGGCAATGACCCAAATGATGCTTTTATCATGGAGGCAGAGACTCAAAATGATGGGTGTGTCGTGGAAACAGTGGCCCGAAGAAATGAGTGTGTTGTTGAGACTGTGACCTGAAAGGGTGAGAGTATCGTGGAGGTAGTAACCTGAATAAATGGATGTGCCATGGAGGTAGTGACCCAAAAGAATGGGCATGCCAAGAAGGCGGTGACCCAAAGGATGAGTGTGTCATGAAGGAAGTGAACTAAAAGGGTTGGCATGTCAAGGAAGCAACAACATGAAAGATAAGTGTTTCATGGAGGCATTAAACCAAAAGGGTGGGCATGCCAAGGAGGTAGAGACCCAAAGCAATGGGTGTGCTGTGGAGGCAATGATTTGAAAGAGTGGACATGCCAAGGAGGCAACAAGCCAAAGAAATGGGTGTGTAATAGAGATAGTGACCCAAAAAGAGTGCCTACAATAGTCTGGAGCGGTACCATAAAAAGTGTATAGATGTAACTCCCATTGAAGAGAATTACACAAGGCTGCCTTAATGACGAGCTACTCATTCACAAGATATGTGAATTTAAGGGATAAGTATGTAAGAAACACAAATCTAAGTGGAATACCTGCAAATGTACGAGTCATGAAACATGCAATGTGCTATGCAAGCAAATCGATAAATGTGGGAAGTGCAAGTACAAACCACCTGTGACATGGTGCTAAGTGAAATGAGGATGTCATGGAGCAATTGTGTAGTAATGTGTCATTGGGAGGCATAAGTGATTGTCACAAGCATATGAGAGTATATGCTTAAAGATGCATCATAAGGGTGCAAGTGATGAATATACTAATGCAAAGTCATGCAATAAATACTAATGCACATGTAAAACACACACTATGTAAGCGGGATCGACTGTTCTACTCTGAGTGGTCAACCCAGGGTAATGTAGCCAACAAGTTTAGTCAGGCTAAGCTGACTGACTGAACCAAAGTGATTAGTCGACCGAGCCAGGGTGGCTGGTTGGAACAAAGTGGTCGGTCAACTAGGTTGCTTAACAAGTTGAGCCAAGTGATCAGTTGAGCAGGCTAGGGCTAACGTTCAAACTGAAGTGTGATATCAACTGTGTCAGGGCTGCCGATTGAGGCAAGGTGCAATTGTGGAAAATGCAATGCCAGAAAAAACTCGTATAACGCTCTTGCATAGGCGCTTCAGGTTTTAGCTTTTGGATATGTGGCATAACAACCTTTGGCTTTTGCAAGGAAACTTGGAGAACTTTGTACTCCGATTTCTTGTAGGAGAAGTTCTTTATTGTTTGTAGGACACCCTAGCTACAAAGTTTTTTCTGTTCTTTGAACCCTTCCACAATCTTGTAGAACGTGCTAGCTACAAAGCTTTTCTCTTTCTTTAAGATCCAACTTTTCCAACCCCTCCAAGAAAGCTTAGAAGCTGATATACCGAAAATATATGCATATTTAGACCCATATTTTATACTCATTTTTGGTGATATTGCACTTCAATGGAAGATATTTTGATGTTTTATTGCTGGTTATTGATTTTTAGGGCTTAAAGCAAAAAGAAAGAACTTTAGAGTCAAAATTAAGTTTTTGAAGAAATGCTCAGCGTTGGCAGCGCCGAGGTCAGCGCCGACAACATAGAACAATTTAACGCTGGAGACTTATTCTCAGCGCCGACGACGCCAAAGCCGTTGCAGAACTCGTTTCTAGAAGGTTCGATGTATTTGGACGATTTTTTGAAGAGTTTTTGGAGGCACCTCTTGGAGAACCAACATCGGGCTCTATTTAGGGTCGAATTTCATCAGAAAATTCGCTCCTCTACGTTTTTCACTCCTCTGCGTTCATTTTTTGCTCCACATCATTCCATTCCACTATCATATTGGAGTCAATTAATGATTTTGCTTTCATAGTTTAATTTTTTTTGTGGTGAGATTTAGTGTGAAACTTTTTGTAAGAGTGTTGGAGAAGGAGAAAAGTGACAGAGTTCTTCTTCATGCATTTCTAAGGAAAGACTACAAAGGATTTGCTTTGAGGAAGAGTTCCAGATAAGTTTGTTTGTTTATTTAGTGTTGTATGAACTTGATTTTATATAAGAAATTTGTTTTTTGTAGTATCTTTCTCATGAAGTCTGAGTAGTTCTCTCTATCTTTTCCCCTACTCTGAGATATGGTGAAATAAAGAGATAAAATGAATGTGACATAATTAAAATATAAAATAAATTGTGATGATTTTTCAACTTCGAACTTAATTTACTTTTCAGTCTAGTCAATTGATTTGTTAAAATATGTTGTGAAACATATGATCAGAAAAAATGACATTTGAGTTCTACAATAGAGTGAGGATCATATTTGATTTCATGAAGGAGAAATTCGTTCATGAAATTAAGTGCAAATAAATAGAGAAATATTCTTTGTTGGGTGTAAAATTGGAGAATCTTTAGGGTGACAGACCAAAATCTCAAATTTGATCTTAGTGTTTAAAAATTAAAGCGAGAGTTAGTCTTTAGGTGAAGGGAAGTGGGAGCTCTGGAGTGGGAGCCGGTATCCTCCTAGCCTAGCCATAGATTTAGGGACTAAACCTAAGATTAGCCAATGATTTTCTATGCACTATATCAGGGTAGAGAATTAAAATTGCTCCTATTTGACACAATCCATATTAAAAACATTTAAATCATCTTTTTTCACCAAAATTTTATTGTAGTGGGAAGGATGTTTTTTCACATAAGAAATCTTCATTACCTAAACATAGTTCTTAGACTAGTATTTAATATTTAAGAGTTGCATTTCCATTTTTGCTAATAGTTAAGTAATTTAGTTTATTAATATCTCAACATTCAAAATTAGTGACAGTGATTTCGTTTGATTTTCTATAAATTTCCTATTAAAATTTATCATTGCTAATTAACACCTTCCCCGTCGGATTGATATTGAGGCTTAAAGAGAAAGTCCATTATTACTTGATAACGATACGTATACTTGTGTAGAATCTCATTATTAATTGCCTATAATTATATATATTTTACACAACTTACTTTTCATATAAGGATCACGTTTTTGGCGTTGTAGTTGTGCCAACTTCATAAATTCTTACATATAAAAATTTAGAATCAAATTTTTGGCACCGTTGTTGTGTAAACTTCATAAATCCTTACATATAAAAATTTAGGTTCAAGTTTTTAGCGCCGTTGCCGGGGAAAGTAACAGTTAAATTTAATGAAATTAAATAATTTTGATAAATTAGGAAATTTAGAGAATATATATACTATATAAATATATAAAAAATTAAAAAAATCCAAAAGAGAGAAAATATAAAAAAAACCAAAAAGAAATTTAATTAAGATTGTATTTTTAAAGAAAATTTACCTTGCTTTATTTGTTTATGCAAAATATTAGATCTAAAAGTTTAGTACCTTACGATTCAGACAGCAGATGAACTTTTACAATTCCTTAATTAAAGAAATGTTTTGCCAGATTGGTTAATAATTCAAACCTTTTACAATAGAATGGTATGATCATTAAGATCTATCATAGATATTGTTGCGGGTGGACATTAATGTCAAAACCTTTTGATGAAACATATTCTTTAATTTGCTCCTCTACGTTCATTTTGCTCCACATTATTCTATTTCACTACCATATTAAAGTCAATTAGTGATTTTGCTTTCACAGTTTTGAGTTTTTTGTGGTGAGATTTAGTTTAAAACTTTCCGTAAGAGTGTTGGAGATGGAGAAAAGTGATAGAGTTCTTCCTGCATTTCCAAGGAAAGGCTACAACGGATTTGCTTTGAGGAAGAGTTCCAGATAAATTTTTTTGTTTATTTAGTGTTGTATGAACTTTATTTTATATATGAAATTTGTGTTTTGTAGCATCTTTTTCATGAAGTCTGAGTAGTTCCCTCTATCTTTCCCCTACTCTGAGATATGATGTATCTTTTTCATGAAGTCTGAGTAGTTTACTTTATCTTTCTCCCTACTCTGAGATATGGTGAAGGAAGAGATAAAATGAATGTGTCATAATTAAAATATAAAATAAATTGTGATGATTTTTCAACTTCAAACTTAATTTACTTTTCAGTCTGGCCAATTGATTTGTTAATATATGTTGTGAAACATATGATCCGGGAAATGAAGTTTGAGTTCTACAACAGAGTGAGAATCACATTTGATTTCATGAAGGAGAAATTCGTTCATGAAATAAAGTGCAAATAAATAGGGAAATATTCTTTGTTGGGTGTAAAATTGGAGAATCTTTAGTGTGACAGACTAAAATCTCCAATTTGATCTTAGTGTTTAAAAACTAAAGCGAGAGTTAGCCTTCAGGTGAAGGGAAGTGAGAGCTTTAGAGTGGGAGTCGGTATCCTCCTAGCCTAGCCACAGATTTTAGACTAAACTTAAGATTAGCCAATGATTTTCTATGCACTATATGAGGGTATAGAATTAAAATTACTCTTATTTGGCACAATTCATATTAAAAACATTTATCTAATCCAATTTCACCAAAATTTCATTGTAGTGGGAAGGATGCTTTTTCACAAAAGAAATCTTCATTACCTAAACATAGTTCTTAGATTAGTATTTAATATTTAAAAGTTGCATTTTCATTTTTGCTAATAGTTAAGTAATTTAGTTTGTTAATATCTCAACATTCAAAATTAGTGACAGTGATTTCGTTTGATTTTCTGTAAATTTCCTGTTAAAATTTATCATTACTAACTTACACCTTCCCCGTGGGATTGATATTTGGGGCTTAAATAGAAAGTCCATTATTACTTGATATCGATACGTATACTTGCGTAGAATCCCATTGCTAATTGCCTATAATTATATATATTTTACACAACTTCCTTTTCGTATAAGGATCAAGTTTTTGGCGCTGTACTGGTGTCAACTTCATAAATCCATACATATAAAAATTCAGGATCAAGTGTTTGGCGTCGTTTTGGTGTCAACTTCATAAATCCTTACATATAAAAATTTAGGATCATAAGCGCCAAAGTTGTGAGAAATTGGGATTCCGTCCCCTTTAGATTAGGGCTAAGGTTTATAATGTGAAACTTCTCAGCTTCATAAAGGATTGTCCACAAATGTGTTTCTTATCCTAGGGCTTCATCTAATAAACAATTGGTCAATCAATAGGTGTATGGTCGTGCTAACTAGTACCGGCAAGCAACTTGCCTAGCATAAGCGACCAAAAACCTACGAAAACATCACAAAGTTGGCAAATTAAAAGACATATGGCTGTGTCGAATTGTGTTGGTCGGCAAAATTGCCTCGTGTGGGCGAACAAACCCACAACACCTAGAAAAGTCTACTCCAAGGGCTGGATAAGAAAGAAAATGCAAGGGCTTTTTATAATCTCACCAACGCAAAGATTGAGGTCATCCTTACTTTTTGCTCTGAGTTGTGAATGCCCACTCCATGCACCGATGTATCTCACAACAAACACAAAAATTAGTGAGTAAAAGATATACAAGTTCCAAAAAATAAATGATCATAACATACAAAAATATGATCGACACATACTTTTGTGAAAGAAGCTGTTCATGCCAAGGCCTCGCTCGATTGGATTTGGGAGGTAGAGAGATTCATTGCCGACATGAGCTTCGACCAAAAGTGGAAGAGCCACAGTTTTGACCACAAGAGACCTTAGGCCGAGAGACGAAACTGACTGAAAAGTTTTCCCATGAGAGGGACCGCCGAATTAATTGAAATGAAAAAACGCTCTCATCAGGCTAGCCAAGAGAAGACATCAACCCAACTCTTACCCCAACAATGCCAACGCATTATAGGAGCCTCTAGAACTCTTCCCTAAAAAGCTGAAGGTTCTCACCATGATGTACTTCATGAACACCCAAAAATGACCTTTTGTCAAGGTGTGATATATCTATCGCATTATGTTGACACACCTTTTTATTGACAGCCTAGTCTCATCCTGACGACATGAGCTCTTTATTTACGGGTCGGTAGTCAATAGTTGGACAAAGCAACAGATCGTTGACTCAATTCAACAAAGTGAAGTCCAAATGATCGAAGATGTACCAGAGCCGAGCAACAAGCCCAACTTAGCTTGGTCAATCGAATGAGCCTTGTCGACCCAAGAACCGCCAATCTCATCTAATAGTGATAGGGTAGTCAAGTCATAAGCCCATTTATCTAAATACAAAAAATACCCTGCAACGCCCATTAAAACGGGTGTAAACATGTAATCATGTATCATGTACTCCCCTCTCCTATAATTAGAGAGGTCATTTCCACAATAAAAGGTAATCAATCAATCAATAAGGGAATCAAACACAATTCTCTCATTCTAGTGTTCATTTATTATACACCCTCTCTTCCGGTCTTTTTTTTTCTCTTTCTCTTTCTCCCTCTTCCTTGTTTTGCACTATTCCTTGGTAGTGATTGACAAGACAAACTCTCATTCAACATAACCATTTCACAATCACAATATCCTCCCCCTGCAGTTTTTCTTCAGTTTTTTGTTAATTCTATCATACATATAGCTCAAAGTTCATAATAGACATCATTTAAAATGCTCTCGATCATTATGCGCGTGATAAACCAATTAAGGCTGCTAAGAGTAACAGACAACAATCCTAACCTCCGTCCTGGTAGGCCATGTACATCCAGATTTCAATAACTGATCAAATTACCTGAACTTTCGTGCTTTGCAGTTAACCTACTAGCCCTGTCAAAAACCTTCCCCATTCAAGCAAGCCAATCGGATAGAGCTAACAAAAGTGAACTGCTCAAAATCCAAAGAGGTTGGCAGACAAATAATAAAGAAAGAAATAACTACTCTCAGTTCGGCGTATAACAATGCAGTCAAATATTTGTATATTGTTATTTAAAAGTTAATTAAAGTAGTTTAGCTAATGCTGCATCTACATATTTGTTGAATGACAGAGACGTCGTTGAACTGCAAGAAAATTATGATTGGAAGCGCTATGTAGGGCTGTCAAAATGGCTCGTTGTTCGTGAACAGCTCGTGTTTAGATCATTAAGAAGCTCGTGTTCGGCTAGTTCGATAAGTTAACGAGCCGAACACGAACAATACGAACCAATATTTGTTCGTTCGTGTTCGGCTCGAAATANTATATATATATATATATATATGATGAGTAGAATTTTTAAAAAATTAATTGACTACAAGGCTACAAAGATTTATAATCAATTAAAAGTATTAATTAAGAAAATAGAATAAAAATTATTAAATTAGATTCAAGTGATGTTATAAATTTGACTAATTCTTAACATCTTATGGCTACATGATTAAGATTGTCAAAACGACTCTTTGTACGTGAATGACTCGTATTCGGCTCGCTAAGCAAACGAGCCGAACCAATACACTTTCCGAGTCGTATTATCTAGTTTAAGATTGTCAAAACGACTCTTTGTAAATCTATCATGAAAACTAAAATTCTAATTAGTAAGCTCCATCATATAGCCCAACCAATAATTGTTGTGTCAATATCATAAGACTTGATCTAGAGTGATAACTTTATAAGAGATATCTCCACTAAAAAATATATATATATTTTGATGCAATTATTTAATATAAAACTTGTTATTTACTTGTTAAAACTTGAACAGGATTATAATATTCAGGATTTGAGAGTTATTATTTAGAAATTTTTATCTTAATTTTTACATTTCTTGAGTAATAGTATATGCATATAAGTTTAATGTTATTAATGCTTAAAAAACATTGTCAAGAAGGCTTTGTTAGTTTTATTTTTTGACTGAAGAGCGTGTGTTTATAGAACCTTATACATATGAAGATTTAAATATTTAAATAAACAGATGCAACATCAAATCTAATATATTATCTCGAGATACCACTTTTCTATGAGTTTGATTACTTGAATTAAGAAATATTAAATATTTGTAATTTATCTACTATTAAAATCAAAAAAATCTTTCTCTATTTAGTCAGAAGACTAGAAATGATTTAGATTAAATATGGGTTAAAAACTTCCTATAAGGGGAAATCACTAAATTTATTTATATATGTTGACCTCATTTTTGGCAAGGTCTTGATTTCTTTCTCCTTAGAACTTATGATCCTGCTTTAGGACTTTTCAATTGACTATCCGAGAGGACCAGTAATGGAACCCACCTCACATAGGACTTCAAACCACTTATTGACTCATGTTTGTAAAAACCTCACATGAGTGGTCCTAAACACTCAACTCTTAGTTGTAAGGGCTAAGAAATAATGTGAGGGGCCCAAAAATAAGTTCCCATAGGATTTAAAAGCCTCGGGGAAGCCCTTAGTGACTCAACCATTCGCACATCCACGTGCTCCACATTGCACACTCACGAACACTGAAATGTACACATTCACCATAATTCACTAACTGGCACCAAGATTAAAGTCAAATGAATTGAAAACTCTCATGACGCGAATTATCACTTAAATTGACCTGCCCATCGATGAAATTGTCTGGAGGATCCCGGATGAAGAAATAGACCAGCGAGCGCGTTCGAAACGTCAATTTTAGCTAAGAAGGGCACCGATATTGTTATAGTTCTGCACCCGATTAAATAACACCAAATTCGAGCAAATAACACCAAATCCGGGTCAGTCACCAAGTTTTGCTCAATAACACCACAAAACTCCTCAATAAAACTATGATCCACCCAAAACTTACCTAATAACACTAATTTAATGCCATAGCCACACTCAAATAACACAATCCACAAAACTGCGACCAAAACACATACAATAACACCACACGGTGTTATTGCACCGATTTAATCTAAGAATAACACCGCATAACCACCTTCCCGCTATTAAATTGCGTGAACACTATCACGGTAACACTCGCGAATAACACCAACTTCTGTGGGACCCCAATAACGCTTGAAATACCCCCTTGATACAACTGCGAATAACATCGAACCTATATTTCCGCGGTTCAGCTCCAATACCTCCAAAATACAATGTGAATAACACGACCAAAAACACCAGTGTCGTGAAACTCAATAATACCAAAATAAAACACCATATAACACCCCGAATAACACGAACTCGCAATTCCACATCGGCCCATAATAAAAAAATTCAAATTTCAAAATTAACCGCTCGATTTGGTCTTAATTAAGTTTAATTTGATGTTATGACTTTCTAATTAGGCGAGAGCATGCATAAAAATTAGTTAATTGCCCGCCCAATGTCATGTAACGTTTTTTTTAGTCTTGGGCGTACAAAAAAAAGTCCGGGGGAGAGCTCCTTTCTTCGCGCAGCAACATTCCTAATTCCTTCACTGGAATCCACCTCGGTCGAACACTAAGCGACACCGTCCAAAATCTTTTACAGCCACTCTATCGAAGCCGAATCTCTCAAGCTCAAGTATAATCTCGAAACTCAGTTTTTTTTTTTTTTGCTTCGTTTTCGTTTATATTCGATAAAAGGAATAAATAAATATTGCACGAACACGTTGTCGGCTTGTTTTCTTTTACTTTTGAGAAAGAACTAAAGATTGCATGAACACGTTGTTGTCCCGTCTTCTTTATCTTACTTTTGGCAAAATAAACGATTACCACATGTTTATTTTATCGGATCGATCTTTTATTCTCTGTTCTTTTTATTTTTACGAAATAAACAATCACTTTCATTTCCAATTAGCTTCATGGATAGGCGAGTTTGATTTAGATGATCGTGCTCGGACAACCGACGATCGAGTTTGCTTTAAATCTGCGGAGATCTTGATTTCTTTTTTTTTTGTATGGACGGTTCTCGTTAAGTAGATTTGTTTTTCTGATTTAATTAAATCTGAAAGTTCATCTGATCTTAGAAAGTCATATCTTGGTGTAGAAAATTCATAAAAATAAAAATAAAAATATCTCTATGCTCAACAAACATAGGAAAACATTGCGAACCAAATCATGATGACATTTGTTTATTATTATCTTCTAAACTAACTAAAACCACAAAAAATATAATTAAATCATAAAAAATCAAATAGTCCTCATCTTGACTTGCAATTTTTAGGGTTTATTAAACATGTTGTTATGTATATTTTCTGATTTTTTCGAAGTCAGAGGACATACATAATGTCAAACCTTATATTTTTCATGAACTTCATGTTTGTTTGGTTGAATAATCTTAAAAATGAAATACAAATCATAAAAATGCAAAATTGAGTTCCATGAGTTCACTGAGGTATGAAAAATCAAGAAAAAAAAAATCAAAATTTTCATTATTAAAATATATTTTTTCCTTTATTTATTCATCACAGACATTTAAAAATCAAAAAAATTAAACACACTTAAAAAAATCATGAAAATCATTCTAGTTGGTCCTCTGGTCTTTTGGAACACCAAAAATTTTTTTAAGCATAGAAAACATGTTTTGGTCAACCAAATTAACCACCCTTGGAAATTC
>JXCR01096343.1:6988-17191 GCA_002079205.1 Phalaenopsis hybrid cultivar | reverse complement strand
ATATATATATATATAATAGAGTTTGCTGAGTTTACTAAATCAGAGGAGGCAAAGAAACATAAAAATGAGATTTTTCAAAATTAAAATATGTTTTTCTTTATTTGTTTCTCGGAAATAATTAAAAAATTACAAAAATTAAAATACATTGAAAAAAATCATAGAATTTACCCTGAATGTACCTCTGCCTCCTAGGAACACATTAAAATTTTTCTAAGGATAGAAAAAATGTTTTAACTAACTTAATTATCCTTGAAAATTCACATATTTTGAGCTCAAATAATTACAAAAAAATAAATAAATGTTAAAAAATATAATTTCACTTTTGAGGTCTTAATTAGCCAATGGGTAAGAGGTCAGTGAAGCTTTATGACAATTGGAATTGAAATGCAAAAGTTATATGGGTGTAAACCCTACGGGCATAACAATAATTTTGGGATATTACATTTTGGGCATAATTTTTAGGGTAAATCAGAGTGAAGGGAGTTAAAATGTGATGATTAGCTTGTTGAAATTATTGAAATTTGATGGGTAACCAGGGTACCAACTCAGGCTCTGTTTGGCGCAGCTGCAGCTTCTCTTTTCAAGTGTAACTGCGCTGCCCCAAGAAGCTACTACGAGGAAGCAGCTGTGGGAAAGCTGACTCTTTATTTAGTACAGCTATGTGAAATCAGCTGTCGGACAACTGTTTAAGGAAACAATATCATACTACCCCTGTTTGGTAAAACTGTTTAAAAGAAGAGTATACAATCATTTTTTTGAAACTTCAATAAGCCACCAAAGTGCTAACAACTTCTGTTTAGGAATAAGAACACATATGCCAATCTTATGTATTTACATATCTAACACATATACTTTGAAGTTTTACGAATATTTATATATTATTTTATAGGTCTTACAAAAATTGAGTCGCATAAAATTAATGAAATTAAATGTAGTGTTTGATATGTAAATTTGTGAAATTAATTATGGTTAAGGAATAAAATTGAAGTGTTAGATATGTAATGTATAATGAAACCGATCATCGTCGTCAGATGATATAAAAGCAAAATAGTTATGATTATTACATCAGAATGAAACAAACATTTTAAATAACGAAATTGAAATGTAAAAAAGGACACCAAGCAATTTACGTGGTTCGGTCAAACTGACCTACATCCACGAGGAAGCAAGCGAACATCTTTATCATGACAATGAAGAAGAAAATACATAGCTTCGAATAAAAAATTACTCCTTCCAATAACCAATTGATGTAAGGAGTTAAAAAAAATGTTGTGGCATTTGCAAACAGCTCACCAATTTTTGCCGCATACACATTAACAAATGAAAAAATAATCAACACTGCATTAACAGTACAATTGGAAGAGGAAGAGGGAGTTCAACCACAATTTTTGAAGCTCATGTTTGAGTAACTGGCATACATCTATCTGGCAATTCATGAAGTATCCAACTAGCATGTATCAACATTTTGATCACTTTGTCTACAGATTGCAGTAATGTTTTAGCAAAAGTAATACAGATCAATTGAACCACAGTCTAAGAACAAAAGGATTATAGTGGCTCAACATCAATTGAAGCCAAGATCACAATCGAAGCCTTTTAATCCAAGTCCTCGTGGGATTATAATGCATACTGAGATTCAATACCAAAAACACTTCTGTTTCAAAAAAAAATGTAACGAAAATATTATAAATAAATTTGAAAAGATAAAGCTAGACAATCTAACTGTAAAGATTCAACTCGTATCTCTTACATGCTGTCATCCCAATTATGTTCTTACATGAGAAATGAGAAGGATTATCTCACTGCGTTGAAGTTATAACATGATAAAAATAAGAAAGTTTTACATACATACCACTCAATTTCTATGAATTTACAAATCTAACACCTGATATATAAATACAAAGGAATTGGGTTGTAGGCCTTCCTACTGAACTGGGAGTTACATGAGTGGTTTGCCATTTCAAAAAATACAACGTTGCAGATTTGTGAGAGGTTGAATGAAGTGAAGTATAGTTTATATGCCACGCTTGCAATTCGTACAATCAGATCCTAATAACAGAATAAAGAAACTCATTTTAGCAATCAATAACTCCATCATCCTAATAAGTTCAGAGGTGATACAATCACACATCAAAATATCCAAGAATGAAGTGAAGTAAAACAATATAGTTACAATAAATCCTAACAAAATTAAATAGTTCTTAACGAAATATATCACCTTCTGTTCTTAATCACAGAAGTATATACAGCAGGATCTTAGATAAGGCATATCCAACATATCCCTACCTACCAATCTCCTCAATTTTAAAAGAGGAATGATGCCCAAAAGCAAATGAATAGGGCAATTCCGTGAATCACCATGACATAATTGTACTAGTTACTTTGTAAAATTGGCACAGGCTCCTCCATATGAGAATCAATAAAAATCAAACTTTATAAATGGCACAAGTACATTGAAAATGTCATTTATGGAACTTATGGAAATTCATTCAATATTTGAGTTTTGACAAAATCAACCTTTCTTAAAATAAAGTTATGGAATCTTTCTTTCTTTTAAACTAAACTAGTAAAAAGTGCAGAAAAAAAAGAATGACATTCCTCATTAAAACATGCAAAACAAGTTAAACCTCACACTTCCTGCACAATTTATCAGATAACGTTATTTCACTGCAATATTCTATACTTCCTTTTCACGATTTGGAAGAACGCATTCAAACCTAGAAATTTTTGTTCATATTATCTGCCAAAAGACACATCTCTTAAAACAAAACCAACAACAATACCTCCAACACAGCTGGTCGATCACAAGCTCGTTGAAGTCCATAATTATGAACCTTAATTTCTAGCTAATGCTAGAACAATAGCACTTCTTCCCCCATAACTTCCAAGAAACCAAATACAACCAGACTCACTCTGATGTATGAAGAGATCATCAGTATATCTATTTGGTCAACCACACAATGAAATCACACATAAAGCAAAGAGAAAACAATCTCCAATATGTGATTCTCCAGCCACGTAAACTGATAAAATGCAGTAACAACAAAAAATAAAACTAAAAAGCTGTAAAAAATTCATAAACTGATAAAATGCCCAACTACTTGTGTTTCCCCATAACATTAATCCATTAGCTTTGCTAGTGCAACATAAGTAAAGTTGCCTTATCGAATCGCCTGCACCCCAAAAAACTCTGCATAGCATAGCTTTCCCTCATTTGATTAACAGAAGTGAAATGGGTCAGGGTATCGAGATCGTATGGGAGAGGAGCTTGAGCGCGCAGGCTAGGGCAGGGAATCGCACAAGGAAGGGGAGACATGCGAAGGCTTCAGTGCATGGGAGATTGCACGACTTAGGAAGATCGTGACATAGGGCGGAGGGGCCGAGTAGGAATACTCAGCGCGGTAGGAAGTCAAAGTAGGGATCCTTCGTGCGATTGAGAATAAGCGGAGTGCTTGGGCTTGGGATCACAAAGGCTAGGGTAGGGCAAACCACACCCCATTTTGTGCAGGGAGGTGTTCGGCTTCGACAAGTAGAAACACACACAACGGTGAAGAGAGGTTCAAAACAAGTGAAAAAGATGGGTTTGCAATTACCTGTCTTGCTTCATGGATTCGTTGTTGGTCGGGGAAGAAGAAGGCGCAGGGCCGCGGGGTTGGGAACAACAGGCGAGATGGCTCGCGGAAACGATCACGGGGGGAGGGGGGTCAATTTGGAAAAATAGCGGCGCGAAAGCTGGGGCCGCAGGGTAGATCCCGAGGCCTGCTAGTGTCGTTCGACTGCCAAGTTGGGAGACAAACAATAAACATTTGCGATATTGGACCGTGCCACACGAAAAAAACGGCGCCAAACGAACCCAAAGCATAATGTTTTCTATAGAAGGGTAAAATTATAATTTTTCAAATTGTTGAGTATAGGAAAAAATGAAACATGGATGATGAAAGAGTTAGGGGTAGAATTTTTTAGATCAATTAATCACTAATTTTAACCCCTCATCAGTGTTCATACAAGGTACCAATTAAACATACTTCTTAAATATTTTTAAAATTACAAGTTTACTTCTAAACCTTAGAAGCTTGGTAGTGAATTAGGTTCAATCTAAATAAACTTGAGAAATAGTTCAAGAAGAGAATATAAGTCATCCTAAATGAACATGGAACATATTAAAACACAACCAGCTTAAGCCTAACTGAAAGGTGAGAGTGTATAAGTTCCTCAAATACTCTAGACATACCCTTCAAAGGTGTTCACCCTCGTAACTCTTAAACTGACCATTGGTCATACTCATGGGCTAATTAAAACATTAAGAGCATAATGAAAGTATAAAAGATCCCTAACATGACCTGGTGGATTAACTTAATGACTTAGCAAAGTCTAAGGAAATTGGAATGACCAGAGGGTTCTAAGGTTGTTCAAGGTTACTCCCGAACACCTTTGCAAAACTTTGGGACATTCTATATTATACTTGGGCTTGTTATGACTTGTTGAGGCAAATCATCCTCAAAATATAACAATCATTAAAACCAAATAAAGAAATGAAACCTTTGGGACCCTCCAAGATATGACTTGGGATCTTTCAAACCAAAATGAAGGTCATCATATGACAACTTAACCTACAGTGATACCCATTGCTCCAGGATTTAGGCTTGAACCCTACAATCAGAACCTCTTGGCCATTAAGGACATTTGTAAATGCTACATTGGATCATGGGGCTAATGTAAGGCAGAGGTCTTTATGATGAGGGTGATGACGATAATGCTTATGTGTGCTAAAAGAGAGGTGTGAGAATATTATCTCTTGACTCGATGACCTTCGCAGAGGGGAGGGCAAGACCGACGATACTATTCACCAACTCTTAGTGAGGAGTTGCCCCTTGCTTTCTTAGGTTGCTGGTAGTTCTAGCCCGGCCGAGGTGAATAACTTGTAGACTATCATATTGCTAAAATATTAACACATATACAACATAACAAAAATATCTTTTTATGTGACACTACTATTTATGACTGCTAAGTAAACTCTACATGCATGAAAAATTAAATATTATTTTAGAAAATCATATAAAGGTCCACTTGTTAATCACTTTGATTTTGGTAATGAATTCCCTTCCTTAGATTGTCTGGTTGATAGCTTCTACCCATGGTTGGATTATAGAGCACACAACCCAGCTCTGAGACACCACCTTTACGAAATTTTTGCACTTAGCTCTTGTCTTTTGTATGTGACATCATGTTTTAATCGCTCATGTTTTTATCAAGTTTTCTTATGACTTGTTTAAGTTTCCTCATGTCGGGTTTTCTTACGATTTGCTTTCAATTACCTACATATTACTTTTACATGTTTATAGTACTAACCTTGAAACAACAAAAATTCTAGGTACACATGTTTACTCTCTGTTATAGCACTTTTTACCACAAAATTAATTTCATGTATTTGTAAAAATCTTTTAGGGTAGATGACGCTAGATTGGTTGTTTATGATGTACACTAAAGCAGGCCACTGACCCAATAAAATTGCATGTCGCACCTAAAACCCTATATCTGAAATCACTACATCAAAGAGATCAAAGCAAGTCTTCTCGAGGCTAGAATGAGGATACAAATGGATGACGATCATGACAATACATGAACGAATCTGCTTCAACAAAGCCATTCCTTAGCTTTAAATAACAATAATCCAAAGGATTTTGAGGTATTTCATCTAGCATGACATAAATCCTCACTCTATATTTAAGTCATTACACAACCTTATTGTGCAATATAATCCCTAACACTCTTTAGATTCTGAGGTTATTGTTCGCTACGATGTAAACTCTTTTATTTACATAGGCTATTTGTGTAATTATGTATTATGCAAGTGTAAGCCCAAATAATAAAATTGGTAGAATTAAACACTTAAATAACATCTTTATAAAATGTAGAGCAAAGCAGTAAGATAGCCTGGGAGGTCACTGAAGTTCCCCTTGGATCCGTGACATCCCCTACCTTTCACTCCTTTGGCCTGACAAAATAATTGTTCCCATTTGACTCTTCCTACAAGCAACCTTGAAAACTAAAATTTAGAATCATGAAGATAAAATCTCTGATCTAAAGTGAGATTTTTCTTAAGTGACAATGTCATTTGAGATGTAATTAACTATAGAGGCTTGCCCTTATAGGTAACTTGAAACTCGGATAAAATAAACTTTATCTAATATTTATATTAGGTTGGAAAACTTGTTGACCACACATAAAAAGGTTTTCATACCAAACGAATGACATAA
This sequence comes from Phalaenopsis hybrid cultivar, assembly GCA_002079205.1. Taxonomy (NCBI): domain Eukaryota; kingdom Viridiplantae; phylum Streptophyta; class Magnoliopsida; order Asparagales; family Orchidaceae; genus Phalaenopsis; species Phalaenopsis hybrid cultivar. The sequence continues at coordinate 10,934 of JXCR01096343.1, read as the reverse complement.
ATCATGTAATTTATATAATCGAGCCTGTCGTTAAGTAGTAGTCCATCTCTCGATGTGATGTATTTATTGTGGTGTTGTGTTCAATAGTTTAAACTACTAGACATATGAGATCTGTTTAGTATCATATTTTCAAAATTAGAACACTATTTAAAAAAATAATAAAAATTACAAACATGTATTTAAATTTAAAATTATTTGTCAAATCAAAAACAGTTGACCTATAACTTAACTTCTGGCGACTCAGTTGGGGTTTAGTTCCTTTCTCCACAGTGATGAGAAGGTTTTCTCTTCAAACATCTACAGTGTGTCCATACCCCTCATGGCCTAGATTGTTAGTCTTCCATTGACTTACCAAATTCATTTTTTTCTTGAGCAGGTATAGTTAATTTACTCGAGATTTCGGGACCTTCCGTTCAATCCTCCTTAAGCAAAGGGGTTCCAGAATCATCAAAATTTTGAAAAATTGGATGACCTCCAATAGGTGCGGTATGTTAAGATCGAGGTGAACACGATGTGGAATGGGTCATTTCCAATTTTGGTTGGGTCCTATACCTCGTGATCGCTTCATTTATTTTTTGAGTTTGGCTTGTTCTTGTAACAAGTCACATCAAATTTACCCTTGAAACTTCTCTTGACAATATAAAAACTTCAAAACCTAATACCAAAATAAAACATTCATTGTTAAAGAATCATTTTTTTTTTTTGAATAGAAGACGTTGAATAAAACAAAAATAACAACAATAACACAACAAAAGCAACAACCAAAATAAATTTAAGCAAAAAACACTTGGATAAGTTTCAAAAGAATCACCCAGTTTATAATTCAATTTTGTCATATTTTTGTAATTGCAATAAAGATTACTACACTCAGAGATAAAGCATAGAATTCCACTGACACTTACAAATTCTTGACTGACAGGAAGAATGTCGTCCCCAATGTTGACCTTCTCATGCAGCTTGCCTACCAGCAAGAATGCTTGTTAGGTAGGATCCATGATTAAGTTTGGATCTGGTTTTGGCAAGTTCAAAGTGTTGCTCGGCAAATTTCCATTTGTGATAGTGAAAGCGGATGCCCTAGAGGTCCGAGAGCCGTCTTTGGAGTTGGACTTGAACTGTGGTCAAGACTTCCCTTCTCTCAAGAAGGTGAAGGTTAGTGTCGTCCCCGTCTCTTGTTATCGCTGCTACTACCACCAAGGCCGTTATTGCTACCCCGTCAGGTTTGCAGTCATTGCACCTGTCGTACCATCGTCATAAAAAATGATAGAGGTTCTGCTTAAAGACATTTCAACGAACACCATTTTTCCCGTGTCGTTTGTGTTCGAGATTGGGTCTAGTTCAAGAGCCGATCAACTGACCTAATCACAGAAAAGGTACCAGAACCGTAAGATCTTGAAGGCAAAGAGAGCAAAACCTTTGAAAATCATGCTAGCCAAAGAGACTCCGCAGCAGGAGGAAATTAGACTATTTGAGACCACACCTCTTTTTCGAGGGAGTAGGCTTCACTCATTGTCCACTGCTCTCAGAGAAGAGAATGTACATAAGATTTCCACTGTATTACCTCATCGCCTCACCATCATGGTGAAAAGAGAAAGACTAGAACCTTTTGTTAAAATTCATTCAGTTTTCAAAAGCTTGGCTAGGTTTTCTCCGTCACTGAGATAAAAAGAATGATGGGGTGTGTTGCGTCCCCCTGAGTCCAAGTAGAGATTTTGAAAAGAGATGAAACCGCACACCAATTTCATGGATCTACCCAGAGGGAGGGGCACTACAGCCTCGTGTTCCCGCTATGCTCTACTTGGGAGAACGTTTAGACACCACAACTGCCCATGTCATTACTGCAACTATCTCCCAAAAACCTATAGAGTGTTGGCCGATCAAGTCCCACCAAGGGCCGAGAGTACTACCTATCACTGCGGACGGAGAGTCCTAGAAGACAAAGGATGACAAAGGATTGCTAGTTACTGCATTCGAACCGCGCATTAGGGACTGTGACTAATCCTGACAAAATGATGCTACTAATATACATCCAGTCTCAAAGCATCGGTACAAAAGGAAAAGTCATGGAGACCTAAAGTCGCTGGAGTAGTGCTGCAAGGGATCAAAGGGATATCTCTCTAAAAAGGATTTTGAGTCTGACAAACCACTCTTAAGAATTCCAAACCTACAAGGGCATGTGCTGATAAAGGATATGCAACAACAACCCCCGATTGATCTTTAGATTGTTAACGAAATGTTGATTGAAGATACACTAGAGAAGCTCAAAGTTGACATCAACGAGCTATCAAAAGAACAACAATGATATTTCAACGGCGATGAGTATAATTTATCGGCTCACATGGATGAAGATTTTGCTGAGATCCTCGTAATTGAGACTAGGGCTTCTTCTTCACTGTGTGACACTCTTGTTGAAGAGAACGCCGCTGATGAGTTCCAAAGGGCCATTCAATAGTGGGATGAACAGACTAGTCAGATGAAAAGGTAACTAGAGGAAGTGATGACCACTATGGCTACTATTCAGAGACAATCACAATTACCACCGATAGAATCACTAGAGTTAAACCAACCAGAAGTCATTCACATCACAGATGAAAAGAAAGATTCAACCCAGAAGATGATACCAGAAAAGGATATTAGACAAATAGTGGAGCAACAGGTGAGACAAGCCTTAGCTCAGTCAAAGGGAGGAACATTGATTTTGAAGGGTAGACCTTACCAAGAAGAATTTGATGTTGTTCATTACCCAAAAGGTTTCGTACCACCATTGTTCAAGACTTTCGATGGGACCGGGAACCCCTGACATTATGTTGCACACTTCCGTGCAAGTTGCCGCAATGCGGGGGATAGTGATGCACTGATGTTCCGTCAGTTTATGAACAGTCTTTTTGAAGTCGGCTTTGACTGGTATGCAAAACTACCTCGATAAAGACATTTGTAGAGTTGGAGAAATTGTTCATTAAAAGGTTGTTGGAGCTCAACACTATATCACTGTAGGTGATCTTTTGGTAGATCGACAGAAACCGATGGAAACCTTGGTGACTATGTAACTAACAACGTAACTAACAACCAATCCTATTCAAATTTTAATTGTGGGTATTTTTTTACTATTTTTGGTGACTACATAGATAACAACCAATCTGATTCGAATTTTGATTCCCATGAGAATCCTCAATTCATACAAACGTTAATATGGCTTAAGAAAACATTAACGACACAGGGTACGACAGCTCAGATAGTGAAGCACCCATTTTTGAACTCTGAGAGGTCGGTTGCAATCGACTTGGAACCCTCAGATTCAGAAGACGTAACACCGAGAGAACCAGCCGCATTTCAGAAGATGAAGCCTTGGGTCTAGTTCAAGAACCAAAGAGAGAAAGGAGGTAAACCTTAGGAGTGGGAAAGTATTGCCTCCAAGGACAACTCCAAAGGATAAAGGGAAACAAATGGCTATTTAATAAGAGCACTTGGGAAGAGACGTGAGGATTAAACAATAAAGTAGAATATAACATAATAGCCCATCTTCGGAAGTTGCCAGCTAAACTAAGCATGTACTACGAAGCTATTCAGGTTTGAACATTGCGATCGGTTGGATCTGGATGCTCGGTCTTGTCCTAAGCGGTCAGTCGGTTACCTGAAACGCGACGACCTGCCATAGATGTTCGACTGGCCTTTCGTTAATGTTCGTTCATGAAGGTTAATCGGCCAGCTGGAAGATCAGGCTCCGACTACTTGGTTAAGGAGTCACAATTCTTCACATTTTCCACCTTACATGCTTGTCTGCTTTCGGTTGGACAAAAGAGGGTTCTTAGTCAGTCGATTTTAAGCTGCTTGGTCGGCAATGAGTTTTCTGCTCGATCGCTTAGTATTTGATCTGATCCGTGAAGCTATTCCAGGCGTACATAAACATTCTTTAAAAACTCTATAGAAGTTATCAAAATATAAATTTAAA
>JXCR01096342.1:126215-141895 GCA_002079205.1 Phalaenopsis hybrid cultivar | reverse complement strand
TATTTGTGTTGAATGTTCATTTTCTTGCAATAAAATATATGTTCGTCACAATTTTTATATAAAATTGTGCCAATTCCTAACAGTATCATTTACATCGTCCACTTGGCCAACAAATTTATCTCAACACTCGGCATCTGTATATGTAAAAGTTTCACACCTTTTAAGCTATCATATGGTTGATAACTTTGTAAAATTAAAACGTCTTCTCTGATACAATCATATAGTGCTTTGGTTTTCTTATTTTGCCCAATGGATGGGTGACAGTGCCATTCCTTAGAGATGGAAATGACTTTTTAGTTATGTTCTTTTTGTAGATTCTGACAGTTTCACTTTTTTGTTTTTTAAAGGTGGCTCGACTACTTTGCCTAGAAGAGGCAGCTGCTAGACCAAAAAGAGCCATTCAGGTACTATTCTTCTCAAGTGCACTACAAAATCTATGTCCTTTCCATGATGAGAATTATTTTCTGACGATGCAGTTTATTCATATTTTTATCCTTTTGTCGAATTGCATGTTAAATATACGGTTACTTGCATGCAAATCATCTTCATCATTAGCCATATCCCGAACTTTGATCTCCCTTGGGTGCTATATAATATGTTTTAAACAATGTTATGTTTTCCGTTTGCCACCGTCTATGAGTTACTATTGTTTTAACTTTTTTTTTGTCAAATCTTTAGTATTTTTTTCCTCTCATGTTATCAATGTATTGTCTATCGTTTTTTGTACATAAATTACCTTGAATTTTTGACATATTCTTCTTGGAGCGTCGTTGTGAAATTTGTGTGAAAATGGACATCAATTTTATCATTTTAAGCTCAAATTTTCCAGTTTGGTTCAAGAATAGCAAGAGAATCCAATCGAAAGAACTTTGGAAGCAATCGTGCAGCTAATCAGGCGTCAGTTGGGAGTGTCAAATTTGCCGAATTTTCTCGCACTGATTCTGTGGGTCAAGCGAACTGATGTCATCGAATTGAGATGGCATACTCAAGTTGGCTTGCCTTGCCAATCAGTAATACTTGAAAATGATTTTCGTAGGACGGCTTATAAATGAAATAGCCAAAGCAATAATAAACTTGGTATTATTATTATTATTATTATTATTCTTTATCTTGCTTATGACTCTTATTGTGTCAACAAACTGTTCTATAAATGCTTGTCGTGTTTTTAGTAGCTTATCAATTGTAATTTATCTTTCTTATTTAAGAACGCTTCTATCGATTTATGTACAATCAAGTGTGGCATATTTATTGAGGCGTATACAACTTGCAAGATTATTCAACTTATTTACCTTATTAATTTGTTTAAATTCATGTTTTGCATATTTATTTAGAACTAATTGAATTTAGAGAAAATATTGTGTCTGAAGTCTAGACGTTCTGATCCAATTATACAATGCAATTTATAAAGTGGTGGGATCTGATTTTGCGAATTAAAAAACATATGAAAATTTTTTTTTTCACATGAACTGGCTTGAAAACCGTCCGTTGCATCGAATAAAAAAACCACCATAATACCAACAGTACCGATAGTATTTTGGTGGTATTCTTATGATAAGTATTGTTGTGATATTATTGTGATATTCTGGTGTTATTATGGTGGTTTTGTTGTGATATTGTGGTGGTATTGTAGTGATATTATTGTGGTATTTTAGAATTATTCTATTGGTATTAAGATATAATGGCATAATACTACAAGTATGTCAGTAGAATATCATCAGAAACCAAGTAACCAAGTCCCACAACAAAGATAATGCTGTATTATTGGAGTGTGCAGATCTGGACTCTATTTTCTCCTAAATCTGAACCAGACCTGAACCGCTTATCTGAACTCAATTTTCTCCTGAATCTGAACCAAATCTGAACTGCTTGTATTATTGGAGTGTGCATGTGTGGGCTCTATATTCTACTGAAAATTGTATGATTTGACCCGATTCCTTTTTAATGCGGCCACATATAGATTGTGTTATTTTTTCTTCTTTTTCAGTTACGTGTAATGTAAGGGGATCTTTTGATTATCAAATTATATATTCCAGTGTCGTCAGTTACAGCCAGTTTTAGTCAGGCTAAATAGCATATTACTCAAATATTTTGACCACACATGTAAATGTTTTCTCAGGTTCCTTCAGATCATAAATTAAACCGGAAGAAATAAATATTTAAGTTTCCGTTGGTACTTTCAACTGGAGCTAAAATTAAAATTGCAATAAAAATATCAGTTATTTTAGTTTAAGTTAGAAGATGGAATAATAATATTTTTATTATTTAATAAGTTTCATTTTTAATTTAGCATATTTAAGTTTTAAAAATTTTGAATATGAATTTAAATTATAATAATGGGATATGATATTTTAACCATTTCCTTAATTTCAAGTCTGTTTTTTTCTCTAATGTTACAAAACAAAATAAGAATGCCAAAATCAGTAATTATTAAAACTGACCGGCTTTCTCATTTGGTTCATTATTGGCTTGTTGGTTGACCCGTGAGTTTTTTATTGACTAGTTGATTTTTGTAGAGCTGGTTTTGGACATAAGGGTTAAGTACGGGTTCATGGTTGGAAAGGCTAGTCGGATTCATTCAGTTTTTAAAACATTATTATAGCATATAATGTTTTACAACTATTAGATGCATGATATGGGATGAATCATATATTATATGCAAATTGCTCACCAAACTTATGGTAGGATGATGCAAAAATTATTGCAAATAGAGCAAAAAAAGCCTTTTCGGCTAGTATATACCCCGCCACCCCCAACAAAATCCTGAACCCTAAAAATCAGTAATTATTAAAACTAAACCGCTCTCTCATTTAGTTCATAATTGGCTTGTTGGTTGACCCCTGATTTTTGTTGAACTGGTTTTGGACCTGAGGGTTGAGTACCGGTTCATGGTTGGAAAGGCTTGTCCGATCCATCCGGTTTTTAAAACATTATTATAGCCTATAATGTTTTACAACTAACATCAATTGATTAAACTATTAGATGCATGATATATTATAAGCAAATTGCTCTCCAAACTTCTGCTAGAATGATGCAAAAGTTATTGCAATAGAGCAAAAAAAGCCTTTTCGGCTTGTATATCCGCATACCCCCACCCCCTAAACCCTAAAAATCAGTAATTATTAAAACTAAATCGCTCCCTTATTTGGTTCATTATTTGCTTGTTGGTTGACCCATGAGTTTTCGTTGACTCTAGCTGATTTTTATATAACTGATTTTGGACCTGAGGGTTGAGTACCAGTTCATGGTTGGAAAGGCTTGTCCATCCATCCAGTTTTTAAAACATTATTATAGCCTAAACAACTAACATCAATTGATTAAACTATTAGATGCATGATATGGGATGAATCATATATTATATACAAATTGCTCATCAAACTTTTGCTAGAATGATGCAAAAGTTATTGCAAATAGAGCAAAAAAGGCCTTTTCGGCTTGTATGTGGGATGGATCATATATTATATGGTAATTTTATTGCTCCATAGAATTGGTTACAAATTGAGGCAAGTGGAACCTTCTAAGCAAAAGAAAGCAAAATACAAAATACCCACATCTAAGGTTCCACTCCCTAGAGTACAAACTTCACATAAAAGGAATCTCCAAAATATAGGTATACCCAAAAAAAGAGAACTCCAGAAGAATAAGTATACCTAAGTTAGCCTCCCAAAAATGAAGTCCAATAGAAGAAAAGTGCATGAGCAATTGAACCCAAGTGAGGAGTGCAGTATATGAAGTGCTCAAATCAAAAGTAAGAAACTTTAGAAGCTTCTTATATATGCCCTATGTAATAAATCACCAAGCACCAATCTTCACACTTTCAAGAGGGAAGAAGTGCCCAACTTTATATCCTCGCTACCATTGCCATGACTTGTCAACTAATTCACAGATAAGTTCCCTTCCCTAGGGTTGAAACTCCAAATCACCCTCTTGCCTCCAATCTTCTTTAGAATCCTATTGAACAAAATGATTAAGTTCTAAGTGGATCTTTATGTAATTTAAAAAATGAAATTAGTTCAACACAATATGATTCCAAGTGTAAATAATGTCAGTTGAGTGAGGAAGAAATATTAATAGCTATTCAAACAGTCCACAATTCTACTTCCAAAGAAGAGCTAGTAGTGATAGGAGCAACAAAGTAACACAAATATATCTCCTCATTATTTAAAAATGCCCTCCATCACCAACAACAGTTGATACCCAACTCCCATCAGTAATGACCTGAACCCATTCGCCATATCGCCATATCGCTAAGGGCCAAAATGTTTCCTCGACATCACTAATTGCACTTTCTTAGGTATAAGAGTAGACCAGTTACTCAAAACCTGCCCATTACATAAGCATAAACCAAAAAAGTAAGATAATTCATGCTCCCCATATCACAAAAATTTAAAAATGAAAGCTAAGACATTAGGAGCTGATACACCAAAAAACTGTGCAATTATACATACATGCATACATACATGCATGCATGCATACATCCATACATACATGCATGCATGCATACATCCATACATGCATACATACATACATCCATGCATACATACATACATACATACATACATACATACATCCATCCATCCATCCATCCATGCATACATCCATACATACATCCATCCATCCATCCATCCATCCATGCATCCATCCATGCATACATGCATCCATACATACATGCATGCATACATCCATCCATCCATGCATACATACATGCATCCATCCATCCATGCATACATACATACATACATACATGCATACATACATACATGCATCCATACATACATCCATCCATGCATCCATCCATGCATACATACATACATACATACATCCATCCATCCATGCATACATACATACATGCATACATGCATACATCCATCCATCCATGCATACATGCATACATGCATACATGCATACATACATCCATCCATGCATACATGCATACATGCATCCATACATCCATACATGCATCCATACATACATACATACATACATACATACATACATACATACATACATGCATGCATCCATACATACATAGATACATGCATCCATACATACATACATACATGCATGCATACATACATACATGCATGCATCCATACATACATACATCCATACATGCATGCATCCATACATACATACATACATACATACATGCATACATACATACATACATCCATTTACATACATACATCCATACATCCATACATACATCCATTTACATACATACATCCATCCATACATACATCCATCCATACATACATACATACATACATCCATACATACATACATACATCCATCCAGACATACATACATACATCCATACATACATACGTACATACATCCATCCATACATACATCCATCCATCCATACATACATACATACATACATCCATACATACATACATACATACATCCATCCATCCATACATACATCCATACATACATACATCCATACATACATACATACATCCATACATCCATGCATCCATGCATACATACATCCATACATCCATGCATCCATGCATACATACATCCATACATACATACATCCATGCATCCATACATACATACATACATACAACCATACATCCATACATCCATACATACATACATACATACATACAGACATACATACATACATACATACATACATACATACATCCATACATCCATACATCCATACATCCATACATACATCCATCCATACATACATCCATCCATACATCCATACATCCATACATCCATACATCATGCATACATACATCCATACATACATACATCCATACATCCATTATACATCCATACATACATCCATACATACATCCATACATACATCCATACATACATACATACATGCACGCATGCATACATACATACATACATACATACATACATACATACATACATACATATCTATATATTATGCTATATATCTATATATTATGCTATATATTTATATATTATGCTTAATTTTGGTGATATTACATTTTAAAGAAGTGTATTTTCATGTTTTATTGTAGATATATTGATTTTAGGCATTTGGAGCAAAAAAGAGCATAAAAGAAGAAATTTAGAGTAAAAAAAAAGTTTTTCAGCATCCTGGCGCCAGAGGAGCCATAACTGGTGCTAGATGCGCCATTTTATAGAAAAGAGGTGCTAGAATCCTTAGAATAGCGCATAACTCCAATATACAGGCTGCCGAGATGAATTAAGACAAATTGTGGTGGTTATTGACTATTTTTGAGCGGTTCTAGAAGGCTCCAATCAATTAAAACACCACATGGAGTGATTCAATGCATCTAGACACTTTGGAAAGGCTCTTAATTGAAGAGATATGTCTCTTGGATGAAGGGACTTGTCTCTTGATGTGAAGAGATGTGCCTTTTGAGAAAAATAGGGAATTTTGAATTCCTTGGAAGAAGAGGCTGACGCTTATATAGTGAGGTCTTTGGAAGGCGTGGATGAGTGGCATGAGAGAGAGTGGTGAGTTGTGGTGTGAGAAGTCTTGGAGGAAGTGTTAGGTTTTTCTTCTAGAGTTGTAAGAGGAGAGAGAAGTTGAGAGATTTCTTCTTCATTATATTTCTAAGAGAGAATTGAGTGTGATTGTAAAGAGAGAAAGTACTTAAAGAGAACTTCAAGGGTTGCTTGAGGAGGAGTGTGAGATAAGTTATGTTCTTTCCTTTCTTTGTTCTGTAAACTTGTTTATATATCTAAAATCCATGTTTTGTCGTATTGTTCTCATGAATTCTGAGTTCTATTCTTTATCCTTCTCCTTACGATAACATATGGTTTTGTAAAGAATTAATTTTGTTGTGCAAGATTTTAAATATTAATAAATTGTGATGATTCGAACTCTGATTTTTGTAATCTTTTTGATTTGGCCAATTGAAATGCTAAAATTTGTTTAGAAACATAAGATCCGAAAGGGCCATGCTTTCTACAACAAGGTGCGAGTCACATTCAATTTAATGGGTGAGAATGTAGTACATGGGGTTGAGTGCAAATAAATAGAGAAATACATTTTTTTTATGGGAAAAGAATTGGAGATTTTAGGATGACAGACTAAAATCACCAATTTGGTCCAGTTGCTTGAAAGCTAAAATGAGATTGTTAGCCCTTAAGGAAGGGAGAAGTGAGAGCTTTGGAGTGGGAGCCAGTATCCTCTCAACCTAACTATGAGTTTAGGGACCAAACTTTGGATTAACCAATGTTTTTTATGCACTCTCAAAGGGTAAAGAATAAAATTGCTCCTATTTGTCACAATACAATTTTATATATAATTTTTAAATGATTTTAGTTACTTCACTAACCATAAACTCATTGTAAAGGGGAATTATGCTTTCTTAAATTTGAACTCTTCATTACAAAACTTTGTTTAGTTTTAGTAAGTTTAAATTTGAAGTTTAGAAAATAGTTTAGTTAACTTAGTTCTTTTAACGACATTTCATTTAGTATACATTAAATTTACTTTGGATTTATTTTCTTACTTAAGTTTTTATAGTTTGAATATTTTGTTTTACATTGTAGTCATAAGAATTTCCAACTCCCTATGAGATCGATACTTAGGACTCCATTAAAGTCCATTTTTACTTGAGCGATACGTAAACTTGCATAATTATTAGGTTTGAAAGTTTAAATAATTTAAAATATAAAACTATTTATACTGAAGGGATTTTTATTGTGATCGATCTGCATATTGACTATTTGGGTTGCTGTGGGTGTGTTGTAGTATTAACAAATATTTACAACGCATACACACAAAAACCACGCATCAAGTTTTTAACACCATTGCCGGGAGTAACGGTAAATTACTTTATAATTTAAAAGACTTTGTTTGAACTAAAAAAACTTATTTTAGTTTAGTTAATTTTTTTATTTTTTAGCGTGTTTGCTTATTATAATTGCTTATTATGTTTGTAGATGCATAGTTTAAGATCCAAAAGTTTGGTACCTTACGACTCGAAGTTGTAAATAACTATTAAAAAAAATCGAAAACAACAGAAAGAGTTAAAAAATTTGAACAAAATGGCTAGAAAACTAAATAATTTAGGAATTGAAAATGAACATCATCAGAGACCTTTAAGAGATTATGTTCATCCTATAGTAGATGAAATTCACTTGAGTATACAAAACCTTGCTGTAGCGAAAGATTTTTTGGAAAAGCTTTATGTGATTTGGGAGCTAGTATTAATCTTATGCCTTTATCGATTTTCAGAAGGTTGGGTTAGGAGAAATTTCACCTAGTATCGCAACTCTGCAGTTAGTTGATCGTTCAATTACGTATCATAAAGGAGTTATATAAGATGTTTTGGTGAAAGTTGGTAAATTTATCTTTCCTGTGAGATTTATTGTGTTAGATATGGTGGAAGATAAAAAAATTCCTATCATTTTAGAGAGACCATTTCTTGTCACTGGAAGAGCTTTGATAAATGTGTAGAAAGAATAGTTAACGATGAGAGTTGGTGATCAAGAAGTTACATTTAATATCACAAAATCAACCCAATAAAAGGAAGAGATGATGAATGCTTCAAAATGGATATTAATGATTATTTAAGCAATGAATATTTCACAGATAAATTTGAAAATAAAACTTAAGAAGAATATTTGGAGCATGAAGATGAGGATATAATTCAAGCTAAATCTATGGAAGTAAGTAATGAAGAATTGGATTATGTTCAGGAACAATTTAAAATGTTAGATCCTATGGATAATAACAAAAATTTTATTTCATCGATTGTGAAACCTCTTAAACTAGAAATGAAATCACTTCTTACACATTTAAAATATGCATTTTTAGGAGATTTATTACGTTACCTGCTATTGTATCCTATGAATTAACTGAAGCACAATAATAAAAGTTGTTGGAAACTTTAAGGATATAAGAAAGCTTTTGGATGGACGTTAGCTGATATCAAAGGAAATCAGTCCTTCAATTTGTGTACACATAATTTTATTGGATGAACAGCATGAACCAAAAGCTAACTCTCAAAGGAGATTAAACCCTATGATGAAATAAGTTGTTTAGAAAGAGATTTTAAAATGGTTAGATGCAGGAATAATAAATTCTATTTCAGACAATGCTTCGGTGAGTCCAATTCACTGTGTTCCTAAGAAAGTGGGTGTAACTGCTGTGATAAATGAGAATAATGAATTAATACCAACAAAACAAGTTATTGGATGATGAATCTGCATTGATTAATTTTGACCACCAAGAAAGATCACTTTTATTTACCCTTTTTGGACCAAATATTGGATAGGCTAGCTAGGCATAATTATGTTTGCTTTTTAGATGGATATACAGAGTATCATCAAATTTTTATTGCTCAGGAGGATCAAGAGAAGCCAACATTTACTAGTCCTTATGATACTTTTTCTTTTTGACGACTTGCTTTTGGTTTATGTAATGCACCTCCAATATTTTAAAGATGCATGATGTCAATTTTTAGTGATTTATTTGATAAAGGGATAGAAGTCTTTATGGATGGTTTTTCTATGTTTGAAACTTCATTTGAAATATATCTAAATCATTTAGAGAAAATTCTAGAACGATGTGAAAAGATGAATTTAGTATTAAACTAGGAAAAATGCCAATTCATGGTTGCATGAGGAATTATACTTGTGCATAAAATTTCAGAAAATGGCATGGAATTCGATCCAATAAAAATTCAAGTTATAGTTAACCTGCCTTCATGTACTACTGTAAGAGGAGTTAGAAATTTTTTAGGACATGCCGGCTTTTACAGGAGATATATTAAAGATTTTTCAAAAATTACAAAGCCTTTATGTCAACTTTTGGAAAAAGATACAAAAGTTGATTTTAATTAAGAATGCCTTAATGCCTTTAAAACATTAAATAAAAATTAATCACTGCCCTTATAGTTGTTTCACATGATTGGGAGAAAACATTTGAGCTAATGTGTGATGCAAATGATCATGCAATTGGAGCTATTTTAGGGCAGAGATATGACAAACTTTTTAAAGTGATATATTATGATAGTAAAACTTTAAATGATGCTTAAATTAATTATATGACTACAGAAATAGAGTTGTTAGCAATTGTTTATGCTTTTGATAAGTTTAGGTTATATCTGATGGAGCTAAATGTGTTGTGTATACATACCACTTAGCAATAAAATATTTGATGCAAAAAAAGGATGCAAAACCAAGATTAATTAGATGAGTACTTTTGATGTAAGGATTTGATTTTGTGGTAATAGGCAGGATATGATCTGATAATCAAATAGCTGATCATTTATCTAGACTGGAACAAGAAGAAACATTCGATCTTGAAAGAGAAATAAATGAGACTTTTTTCGGATGAACCACTATATACTGTTAAAGAATGAGAAATATCATGGTATACTGATATTGTGAACTATATTCTTAGTGGTGTTTTACCATATGGATTGACAAAACCACTAAAGAGGAAATTTTTTTGTGATGCAAAATTTTACTTTTGCGATGACCCATATTATATAAACAATGTAAATATTTAGTTATGCTAAGATGTGTGCCTTATTGAGAAATTGAAGAAATTATTAAAAAATGTGATGATTCTGAATTTGGGGGTTATTTTGGAATTGATAGAAATGTTCACGAAATTTACAATTTGGATTTTATTGGCTTACTTTATATAGAGATGTTAATATATATATATATATATATATATATATATATATNATATATATATGAGATTGATGTCAATGAGTAGAAAATATTTATACGCATAGTCTTATCCTTTCCTATTAAATATCTTAACTCTAGAATTGACCTTCATTATTAAAGATTTTTGCATATATTTACCATAATATTTAAAAACAATAATATAGTTATTTAAAGTTAGCCTCTAATAGCACAGGTCATGTTAAATTAATTTTAAAAATATAGCTAATTGAGGACAAATAAAATTTAGTTATCTTCTTTCTAAAGAATTTTTTTTACCCCAAACTTAGATTTGTCTAATAATAAATAAAGAACGTAGTAAAAAAATGTGTAGGTAAAGGAAAATAATAATGCATAAAACTAACCTGCAAAGGGTTCTGAACATGAAACTTAACTCTGATATATTGCAGGTACTAATTAAAAATTATAGGCTTTAAAGCATTAAATTAAACATACATGATTTGCTATGAAAAGGTAAATTAAAAACATTTGTAGTAAATTAAAAAAACAAAAAAATGCTAAAATGAAAATCCACAATTTACATTTATACACATAAACAAGTTTAATAATACCACATACAAAACACATAAATTGTCCAAATCATACCAAAAATAATAAAACAAATCAAATTACAACAAATAAAAACAGATAATGCCCAAACAAATTATCATTCATCATCTTCCTCCTCTTCTTCTTCCTCTTGTTCTTCTTCTTTTTGTGCACATAAGGTATAAAACTGAGGCATGTAAGAAATTCTACAGTATGATCACGTCTAGGATATCTAACCATAACCTCTTGATATGCAATATCATGTTGAACTCTTCTCTACCGATAATCATCATTATGAAAATTTCTTGACTCCAAATCACCTATTATATTCTGCAACTTCACTATATCTAATTGTTGAATCATTAATTGTTCCATTATATTTTCAACTGAATAAGTACTGGAAGTAGATGGTTTTGCAGCAGATGTAGAAGGTCTATCACTACTTCTACTTCTAGATCTAGCAAATGATTTAAATTTATGAACTGTGGGTTTTCCAATTGTTTTAAGTGGTTGTAACATTTCTTCATCCTTATTAAATTCTACTATTGACTGCTCACACAAAGTGAAAATCAGAGCAAGATAACCTAAAACACTAATGGTCCCACTTCTAGCAATACTCTGAACATTATGCAGAATGAGAGCACCAATACTAACAACCCTCATTTGTTGTATGCAAAAATTCAATACTGCTCTCTCTTTAGTTACTTCACTAAAGTGATTAGATGGAAGTAATTTCACATAAATAAAATAATGGCATGCTTTAGATTCCACATTTAGCATGAAAGTGGAGAAGCTTACCTTGTGATTATTCTTAATTTTCATTCTCCCCTTCCATTAGTAAGATAGGCAATTACTTGATCAAGCGACGAATTAGAAATTACAAATGCAGAATACTCACAATGCAATTCATTCTGCAGCCTATATAATGCATTGATCCTTTCTTAATTAAATTCAACATTTTTCCCTCTAACATAAACATGTTCGTCAGAAATCACCCAAAGATTGGCATAAAATTCTCAAACAATAGGAACAATTGCTACTGCGGTGAATTAGCAAAAAGTCACAATTCTGAGCAATGATTGGCCTTTCAATCTCTCCTCCTGAGTTTGAGAATGCAGGCTGCTAAATCAATTTTTTTGTACACATCTGAGTAATATAATTATACTAAGCCTTCAAATTACCAAATTTTCTCGCATCAAAAGCTTCTGAAGGTTTTTTTCTTTTCACACTTGGAGACATAGTAATTTCTAAATAAATTCACATGAAATCTAAATAAATTCACAATATCATAAATCAAACTCCAAAAATAGAAATACTTGGTAAGAAACTTTTCACCATGGGTCCTCTTTAAAATTTTTCAAAAAAAACTCAAAATTTCATATTTCCATAATGTAGGAAAAATACATGGCGAAAATTAAAAATTGCTAAGTTAAAGTGAAGCTCTTACCAAGGGAAGATAAAATTCAAGTCCTTTAGCCTTTAAATCTCCTCAAATTCAAGAAATGACAAGCCCTAGGTTGAGCTTCGGCCTTAGTCCAGAGGTAGGAGACGACCTAAGCAGTAAAAATGGGGTTTAACAACCGATTTTTGCTGTTTTAAGTAAATCTGGGCATTTTCCGGAAACTAGCGCCTCTAGTGCCATCACCAAAAATTTTAGATTTCATTTTTCTTTTGAAATCTGTTGTATACCAAACCACACCAACCTCTAATTAACTTAACTTCTAACAATATATTTTCACAAACAACAAAAAAACTAACATTTATATATATAATCCACACGATTACAAACCAATACATCAAATTTAACATCAAAATCACACCACACAAACTAACACTGAAAACTAAGTATCAAACACTTAACATATGACACTTATAAAGTTCAACAATGAACGTAAACAAAATCCAAACACAAACTCATAACACACAAATGCACTCATAATTACAAATTCCGTAATTTAGAGGTTTCAAATATCTTCTTCACTTTCATCTTCTTGAAAATTTCTCATGGATTGATAATGAACATATAAGTTGTAAAAAGGTCAGTGAGGAAATTCGTCTGTCAAATCTTCTTCAAGCCAAGTAATTTTCTTAAACATACGAACCTTATCTTCTTCTATGAGCCCAGTATGTTTGAATTGTTCCTTCATCATCTAATCCAAATGATCAAATATGTCAGAGATTTTTCCAATTGAATTCATAATATTTTGTACCTCTTCTTCTGACTTCTTGATTCTTTTCAGAATATCATGTGAACTATAAGGAAAGTGGTGCTGAATAAGAGATGAATTTTGAGATGATTGATCCATAAGAATATTCATATATTTTCCTACACATTTCCTATGCAGTTGCAACATATCTCTGGGTCCATGGGCTTCCAAGGGAGAAGCACTTTTTTCCCAACTTTTATAAGGTACTTGTGACTGGCTACATAGTAAGAATATGGTAGATGGATGTCCCATCTCATAATTCGATCCCTTTATAACCAAACCCAGAACAAATTTTACAATTAAAGCACCCGCATCAATAGGTCTTCGGGTTCGATTACAATAATTCAAGATAGCACTTTCCTTGGTCACTTTACTGATTTTGATGGTAGGAAGAAATTTTGATGAAATAAAGAAATGTCATGCCTTCAATGCAGGATTCAATAATGATGAAGAAAAAACTTACATGTCTATTATCTCTTATCTCCCAATTTGCATCTTCATCAGTAAGGAATCAATATACTTCATCCATATTATCTCTTGTAGGGATGAAATTGGTATAATGACAAATCGGAGTACTTTCAATCATAAGCAAGTTGTTTATTATTGAAGGAGTAAATGGTTTCCACCTACCTAGAATATAGGCGACTCCCTCATTAATTCCATGAAGATTATCATAACTCTATTACCACAGGAACGACTAATATATCAGTGGTTTAGCATAGCAATTCCTAGCTGCTCTACACAATAATCTCCTCCACTCGAGCACTTGGTGTGTTGAATCCTTGATTCACAAATCCTCATTCCTTGATTTATCTCTTCTTCACAAGAACTCGGTCATATAACTTCTGCGCATCCAAATTGATGAAATTTCTTCTATTGAAAATTCTATATCTAGAAGTTTCTTTAGATTTGGAAGCCATAGGATTCAAAATATGTGACTTTCCATTTATTTTCCACACTTAAATAACTCCAAAATTCAGTTTTTTGGGAGTTACTAAGAAGAAAATTTGTTGAAGACTGCCCAAAACGCCTTTAGAAACTTCTAAATTTGTCTTGGTAACTGCGGCGCTTCTGGCACTGATTTATGGTGCTTATAGCGCCAGTTCTCTGGAAAATGGCACCTCAAGCACCAATTCTGATGCCTCTAGCGCCAGTCCTGATTCTGCACTGTTTTACTTTAAATCCAAATAACTCTCAAATCTTCAATATAATATGACAAGTAAAGTTGTTTTAATATATTTTCTTAATATGTAAGTCTCCTAAGTATACAAAATTCGTAAAAAAATATAAGTATAGTTATATATAATAATACTTATAAAAACAAATTTGCATCATTAACATAGATAACTATGGGTTGCCATCTACAAAGCGTTTAGTTTAATGTCGTCAGCCCGACATTCCCAATCTTTACTCTAGGTGACCAAATATTACAGTCTCTTTAAAATTTGGTCTTCGATCATCAAAATATGGTTTCAGTCTATGCCCATTCACTTTAATATCTTTTCAATTTTGGGATCTTCAATTTTAATAATTCCATAGGGGTAAACTTTTACAATAGTGAATGGCCCTGTCCACCTATACTTAAGTTTTCCAGAGAATAATTTTAATCTTGTATTATATAGTAAAACTTCCTGTCCATGCTCAAATTCCTTTTTTTATCTTCCGATCATTCCAATCTTTCATTTTCTTCTTATATATCCTAACATTATCATAAGATTCATTCCTAATTTCTTTAAGCTCCTTCGGTTGCAGTAATCTTTTCTCACTAGTATCTTATAAATTAAAATTAAATTCCTTAATATCCCAATAAGCTTTATGCTCCAATTCTACTGGTAAGTGACAAGACTTCCCAAAAATTAATCTTTATGAAGACATTCTTATGAGTGTTTTATAAGTTGTCCTATAAGCCCATAATGTAGTATCTAATCTAGTAGACCAATCTATTTTATTATGATTTACAATTTTTTCTAAAATTCTTTTAATTTCATGATTAGATAATTCTGTTAGACCACTAGTCTTTGGATGATAAGCAGTTGCAATCATATGTATAATATTACATTTTTTAACCAACTTTCAATTCTTTTTTTCCTAAAGTGAGATCCTCATCAGTAATGATTACTCTCGGCATTCCATATTGTGTAAAAATATTTTTGATTATAAATTTTGAAACACTCCAAGCATCACATCGAGGTAAAGCCATTGCTTCAATCTACTTTGATACATAGTCTACTGCAATTAATATATATATATATATATATATATATATAT
>JXCR01096342.1:70070-125969 GCA_002079205.1 Phalaenopsis hybrid cultivar | reverse complement strand
ATATATATATATATATATATATATATATATATATATATATATATATATATATATATATATATATATATATATATATATATATATATATATATATATATATATATATATATATATATATATATATATATATATATCCAAATGAGGGTATAAATGATCTCATAAAATCCAATCTCTAAATATCAAAAATTTCAACTTCCAAAGTTAAATTCAAGGACATTTCATTTCTTTTTGAAAAATCTTCAAAACTAATATGAATTTATAAATTGAAGGAAGGTAAGAAGTCTTAACTTCAAGAAGAGGATAGTGAAGTTCAAAATTATTAAAGACTATCCAAATATGATAATTTTCACATGAAAAGAAAAGAGAAGAAATGATTGAAAATGTTGAAAAAGAAAATAAAAGGAAAAGAAAAAAGGAAAATAAAAGAAAAATATGTGGGAGAAGCTTGAGGAGATGCCTAATCAAATGTTGGCTTCACTTAAATCAACTTAAGGAAAAAGACTTTATTACATTTTTCTAAACTTGTATTTGATTATTAACATTCTTACTAATAATATTTTCATAAAATTTTTTTCATATGGACATTCTAAGTAACTTTGATATTACAAATTACAATTTTTCTTGAAATGAATAGAGATTCAAAAATCTTAGCTTAATTACTAGGTGTTAAACTTGTATTTGATTATTAACATTCTTATTAATAATATTTTCATAAGATTTTTTTCATATGGACATTCTAAGTAACTTTGATATTACATATTATAATTCTTCTTGAAATGAATAGAGATTCAAAAATATTAGACTTAATTACTAGGTGTTCTTATACTTTTAGTTTTAACCTAAGTTATAAAAATTTTTTCTAAAGTTATACTATTATATTAACTAAAATAAATTATAGAGGTTTATAAGTTTATCTTTACCATAAGTCATACTTTTTATATAGTAAAAGAGTCACTTGAGGACAAGTAACATTTAAGTTTGGGGGATTTTGATACACCATAAAAATGTGCAATTTTATGTATACATTTTATGCTTAAATTTGGTGTTATTGTACTTTACAGAAGGGTATTTTCATGTTTTGTTGCAGGTATATTGATTTTAGACATTTGGAGTAAAAATAAGCAAAAAGAAAGAAATTTGGAGTCAAAATGAAGTTTTTCAGCATCCTTGCGCCAGAGGCACCATTTTACAGATAAGAGTCACCAAAATCCAAGAACAGCGTGTAACTCAAATAAAGTGGCACCAAAGGCGTCAGAACAAGTGCCAGAGGCGCTAGAGATGAATTAAGACAAATTGTGCTGCTTATTGACTATTTTTGAGCGGTTCTAGAAGGCTCTAATTAATTCAAACGCCCCATGGAGTGAGTCAATGCATCTAAACACTTTGGAAAGGCTCTTGAATGAAGAGATATGTCTCTTAGATGAAGGGACTTGTCTCTAGATGTGAAGAGGTGTGCCTTTTGGGAAAAAAAGGAGGGAATTTTAAATTCCTTGGAAGAAGAGGTTGGCGTTCATATAATGAGGTCTTTGGAAGGCGTGGGTGAGTGGCATGAGAGTGAGTGGTGAGTTGGGTGTGAGAAGTCTTGGAGTAAGAGTTAGGTTTTTCTTTTAGATTTGTAAGAGGAGAGGGAAGGTGTGAGATTTCTTCTTCACTATATTTCTAAGAGAGAATTGAGTGTGATTATAAAGAGAGAAAGTGCTTAAGGAAAACTTTAAGGGACTTACTTGAGGAGGAGTTTGAGATAAGTTTTGTTCTTTCCTTTCTTTGTTTTGCAAACTTGTTTTTATATATAAAATCCATGTTTTATCATATCCTTCTCATGAATTCTGAGTAGTATTCTTTATCCTTCTCCCTACAATGAGATATAATTTTGTGAATAATTAATATTATTGTGCAAGATTTTAAATGTCAATAAATTGTGAAGATTTGAACTCTGATCTTTGTTTACTTTTTGATCTAGCCAATTGAAATATTAAAATTTATTGAGAAACATAAGATCCGAAAGAGTTATGATTTCTAAAACAAGGCAAGAGTCACATTCAATTTCATGGGTGAGAATGTAGTCCATGTGAGAAAATATATTTTGATGGGCAAAAAATTAGAGATTTTAGGGTGACAGACTAAAATCTCCAATTTGTTCTAGTTGCTTGGAAACTAAAGCAAGATTGTTAGTCCTCAGGGGAGGGAGAAGTGAGACCTTTATAGTGGGAGCCAGTAACCTCTCAACCTAACCACAGATTCAAGGGTCAAACTCTGGATTAGTCAATGTTCATATGCACTTTCAAAGGATAAAGAATAGGATTGCTCTTATTTGGCAAAATATAATTTTATATATAATTTTTAAATAATTTTAATTACTTCACTAACCATAAAGTCAATATAAAGGGCAAGGATGCTTTCTTAAATTTGAACTCTTCATTACAAAACTTGTTTAGTCTTACTTAGTTCTTTTAACTGCATTTCATTTCAACTTTAGAGAATAGTTTAGTTTACTTAGTTCTTTTAACTGCATTTCATTTAATATGCAATAAATTTACTTTAAATTTGTTTTTCTTGCTTATGTTTTTATAGTTTGAATATTTTGTTTTACATTATAGTCATAAGAATTTCCAACTCTCTGTAGGATCGATACTCTTGACTTCATTAGAGCCCTTTATTACTTGATCGATACGTTTACTTGCGTAATTATTAGGTTTGGCAGCTTAATGATTTTAAAATATAAAATTATTTATACTGAAGGGATTTTTATTGTGATTGATCTACATATTGACTATTTATGCTGCTGTGGGTGTGTTGTAGTATTGAAAAATATTTACAACGCATACACACAAAAACCACGCATCGGCAACCATTCTCATCACCAAAACTTTTTCTCCCTGATGTTTGGCTGAGTTCCTTGCCATCCAAAGGAACCAACAAATAATATAAGTCAAAACATTTAGTAGATGGTAAGATTGTTGCTTCTAGTGAATAAGACAACCCATCAAATTAAAACCACCCGGGTGAGCATCCAGAATCCCTTGCCACATTCCCATCTGAGCCCAGACAGGAAGCGAAAATGGTCATTTAAAAAACAAATGATCTCCATTTTCCTCCACCTTAAAATGAATGCACTAACATGGGAATTTCGACCCCTTTAATTTAAAATATCATCCAATAAAAAAAGTTAATGGTGTTACTCAGGGTTTTTGAAAGAAAGCTCTATATTACTTGAAAGATACATGCACATATGTAGTATCCCTAGTGTGTAAAATTAAATTGTGAAGAAAAATGAGAATTATTTGTTAAATAAAATTCAATCGGGAATTAAGTGTGCAAGTACATACAGGCAGTGGGAGTCAAGTTTTTTGGCACCGTTGTTTGGAATTGAAATTGAAGTAATAACATAAAGAACACACATATTATCGGGATCAAGTTTTTGGCACAATTGCCAGGGAATCGAAGTTGATTTGACTTAAGTAAAATTTTAGTTGAACTAATTAGACTTGGACTTGAAAAGTTATAGTGTCGTTTATTTGTTAAAGTGCTTGTTTGTGTGTTTAAAATATTTGATTGAAATAAAAAATATATATAAATAAATAATATAATAATTGAATAAAATAATATAAGTATTTTTAAGTGTGTGGTTAATTTTACTTTTTGAACTATTACCATTTTTATGAGTAGTTCAGAATCTACAAGTTTAGTGCATTACGATTCTGAGTTGGAATGAACTATTAGAAAAATTTGAAAACATAAAGAATTTCATAATTAAGAAGAAATGAAGAACATATCACATAATAATTTAGATCCTTAAACTACAGAAAATGAACTTCATCAGGCACAAAGATCGGTGAGGGGTTATGCAAACCCTACGACAGATGAATTTCACTTAAGTATACAAACTCCTGTCGTAGATGCTAACACATTTGAATTAAAACCAAGAATTATCTAAATGGTGCAGAATAACCAGTTTGGGGGAACTCCATCGAAATATCCAAACCTACACTTAGCATGTTTTCTAGAACTTTAAGCTACTTTTTTGTTATAACAGTGTGTCAAATGATGCCCTTATACTAAGATTTTTTTCCTTTTTACCAAGAGATAAAACTAAAATGTGGTTAAACTCATTAGCACCTGACTCTATTAGAACATGGGGGAAATTAGCTCTGAAATTCCTAGTTAAGTACTTTCTACCTTAAAATACTACTAAACTTAGAAATTATATTACTTCATTTTTCCAATATGAAGGGGAATCAATATAGGAAGCTTGGGAAAGGTTTAAGAAAATCCTTAAAAAGTGTCCACATCATGAGCCGCCTAATTGGTTAATCATTTAAACTTTTGCAATAAGCTAGTCGGATCCCTTAAATCTATCATTGAAGCTGCTATTGGTGGATCACTCATGTCAAAAACATTTGATGAAGCATATGCATTAATTGAAGAGATGACTACAAATAACTTTCAATTGCCTCTGGATGGGTAAACCCCTAAGAAAGCAGCTAGGGTTCGTGATACTGATGTGTTCTCTATTTTGGCTTCTAAGTTGCCGCAATATTTGGGAAGTTAGACCAATTCATATTGAACTCACCTAAAACACCTCATGTGAGTGAAGAAAACTCTTTGGGACAAATAGTTGATTCTCAATCACCTTCATATGAGAATTTAAATGAAATTAATAATAGACCCAATAACCCATATTCTAACTATTGTAACCTAGGTTGGAAGAACCATCTTAAATTTAACTGGAATAATATATTTAGGGGTGAAACCATCATGGGGAAATAATAAAGCAAATTTTATTGGAAGTTAGAATAAACATGGAAATATAAAGAATAGACCTTCTTATCCGACATACTTTAACAATAATCAACAATTTAAGGAGAAGAAGTTGTCTATAGAAGAGGTGGTATTGTAAATGGGAAACCAGTTGCAAAGTCAAAATGCATCTATAAGAAATATAGAGAATTAACTGTGATAAATTTTTAACACACTTAGTAATAGGCCCCCGGTGGCCGCCGAAGTGTCGTATGTCCGCTGTCGTCAATTCTCGTCGTCATGTCGTTGGTTTGATATTATCGTAGTAGGGAGTAGCTACTCTGTTTATCTTTTTTATTGTCATTATTCTGCAAGTAATTTATTCTTTTCAATCATGTAAATGATTCTCAGATGTTAAGAAACTAAGAGAAGGAAGGAAAGGGCTAAAATTGGAAAACATGAGGAAAAGAAATGTCAGGATGATCTTCATTATGGTAGTCATTATGGAGAAAATAATTTCTCATATAAGGAAAACTAAATGAAAAACTTGATAACCAGAGATTTAGGTATATTACCTATTTTTAGTTCTTCATTCTCCTATAGGAGCAAGCTCATATATTTAAGTCTATCTCAGACAGTCAAGACTATCTAAGGAAACACCTGATAAACATTAACACTCATTCTTCTAAGAAATTTCAAGGTCAAGGAAAGAAACATCAAATGTTTATTCATAGTGTAATAGGTTTTTAGGAATCCAATTCTACCGTAAGGGTTTTATTTTATTTTGTTTGTGTATGTCATGTCATGTCATTTTATTTTTGTTTTGTTGTTGTCATTTTTTTGAGGTTTTGTTGCTTTATTGTCATTGTTTTATTGTCATTATTTTGTTGTCATTGTTTTGTTTTGTTTTGTTGTTGTGTTGTGTTTTTGTTAGTTTGTTTTTGAGATTTACCTTTTGCTGCTTCAGCACGTCATCTTGCAAATCAGAGTTAGCACACCCTATAACATGCAAAGTAAATCTAAAGCGTAATTTGTTTTTAATCTTCAATAAACCTAAAAAAGCAGAACCCAATTAGCATGAAATTGTGTTTAAATTTATCAATTTAGTTGATTGAATAATTTTTAAATGACCCAGTCAAAATGTCTATGGCTCCGTCGTCCGTGGGCCATAAAATATTCAAATCTACTTAGTTCGAAATGTGTTGAAACTAGGACCTGGAGATTCTTCTAAGCAACCACATATTACGTCGTCCATGAAATCTTGGTAGATATAAACAAACATGTTCAAGTTGCATTCAGTGATCCTTGTTCATTAGGACTCAATTTAAGTTTTAATGTCTTATTTAGATTTTAGGGGTTGGAAAATTTTAGGTTTGTCGGCGCTATTTTTGGTTGGAGGAGTTGCCCGTAAGAAGTTGTCGACCACCGGAATCGAATTTCCTTCGCTCGCTTCGGAAGGACGTTTTAATTTACATATATATTTAGTTTTAGAAAAATATGAAATTAAACTGACCTCATATTTTTCATAGTTTAAATGAAAGAGCGCTGTACCTCAAATCTCATATCTATCCCGAGGATAAACACAAAACTTGAGGATGAGGCTCGATCAAATAAACTAAGGAAGATATGACATCTGTTTGTTCTGCAAAACCTTTGTATGTGCTGACAATTTCTACTATTTAATATGAAGAATTAAATAGAGTTTATATTAAGCTGGGTTCGTACATGCTTCTTATAAGGGCAAACCCCTATAGTTAATTACATCTTAAATGACCAAAGTCACCTAAGAAGACTCTCGATAAAAATCTAGCCTATAGTTAATTACATCTTAAATGACCAAAGTCACTTAAGAAGACTCTCGATAAAAGTCAAGAAAGTAGTTAATTACATCTTAAATGACCAAAGTCACCTAAGAAGACTCTCGATAAAAATCATGAAATATTTACATCTTAAATGACCAAAGTCACCTGAGAAGACTCTCGATAAAAATCAAGAAATATTATCATCAAGGAGTTTCAAAGGGTAGGACTTTTTCACTTAAGAAGACTCCCGATAAAAATCAAGAAATATTATCTTCAAGGAATTTCAAAGGGTGGAACTCTTCAACATACTCTCGATAAAAATCAAGGAATATTATCTTCAAGGAATTTCAAAGGGTAGGGCTCTTTAACGAAATCCTCTCGATAAAAATCAAGAAAAAATATCTTCAAGGAATTTCAAAGGGTAGGACTCTTCAACGAAATCGACGTAGAGGTGTGAAAGGGGATTGGTTCAAATTTGGAACATTTTGTTGTAGAGTCCAAAGGAGAAAGAACTAGGGGAAGTCATGGATTCAGAGAAGAACCTCGGTGACTTTCCAAGCTATCCTAATATTTGGCTTCATTTCTGAGGAGAAATATTTAGGTGTTTCATCCTGCCAATTTTATTATATAAGGCTTATATTCATGTGAAACTATCACACAAATAGCCTAGAAGATGTGAGGGTTTAGGTCGTGACGAACGACGACCTCGGAAGCCTAAGATGAGTTAGGGCTTATATTGTATAGCAGGGCTGTACAAGGGCCTAAAGATAAGGTGAGGATTTACGTCCTCGAAGTCCTATGGCTTTGTTGTTTATATCTAAGGAAGGAAGATTGGTTTAGCTGGGCAAGACAGGTTTTGCTATTGAAGATTGCCGTGCTGCCCACCATGCTAGCTCCAAGCTCCTCATCGCAACGAGTTTGAGTTTTCTGGTGTGTCAAGTTATGATGTCAAATCAGGTGGCCCTATGGTTGAAGTTCTTAAAATTTATGGGGGCATGTTAAAGTTGATTAGAGCGACACGGGTTAGGATCCTACGGTTCCTTCGTTCCAACACCACTATTTTCTATTGGATTCACTTAGTCTAAATGAACTTACTAAACTCAACTTAATGAGTTCCATAATTTCATTTAAACCGTGGGAAGCCTCGTTAGCAACCGTAGGTTACCTCCTCCGAGGAATTCCCGATCATTCGATAGAGACATCTTAATTTAGTTGCAATTGTAGTTTTGTGTGATGTTTGTGATTAAATTTTGAGTTGTTTTATATTTTGAATGCTGTGGAGGTGATTTTTATCTTGGTTGATTTTAGTTTTAGTTTTGGTTTTGGTTTAGTGGCTATCCTGACAGTTTTAGTTTTCATGCAGGGTGGCATTGTTGTTTAGAATGCAAGTTTGTATAAGCACAAAAGTATAGCATAAAAGTACAAGAAAGACAATGCTAAAAACTGTAAAAGCGTACCTGACGAATCTTCTCGTTCCACCACCTGAAACTCAAAAGACATGTTAAGATTGTTTAAATGAAACAGGGAAGTAAAATTTTGACGACCTACCTAACCCTAGGTCATATCTTGGTGGGTCCTTATTAATTTAATTAAGGATGATATTTGTCAAGCAAAACATATTAAGCTTAGTGGCTCTCCGAGGTATCCAATAGGTTAAGAAGAAGAAGCAGGTCCATGCTTCCCTCTTATCACTTGGTGAAAAGCCTCAAGCTCATTTAAACTTATTATGTTGCTTAATAATTCATCTTATGAACACCTTAATGCTCAATGAACATTGATGTATCAATTATCCCTAAGAGTAAGGTAATTATCATTTGTAATCTAATTTTGAATATTTTGTGGGTGAAGACCCTTAAAGAGGCAAGTTAGTGTAATTGGAACACTTACCCAAATTTTGTTCCTAATTGGGTTTGTAGTGTTTGAAAGATGTTCTAATTTTAATTGTGTTTGTTTTTCTAATCCTCATTTAATCAGTCTTGATTAAACTTAGATTACTACTAAGCCCTTAAGACCTAAGTGAGTGTCTTAATTAGTTTTGAAAAAGTTACTCTTTAGGTGATCATGATTTATTATTTGAATTTCATTTGAAAATCTGATAGGGGTATTAAATTGATTAATTATTGACTTCAAAAGTCGTACCCCTAAGTCCTAGGTTCATTTTATTTTAATAAACTTTCAAATTTTAATAATCTAGAAATTTATTAATTTATCTTTTTAATTAAGAAGGTGAGGTTGGTTTCTACCAATTAACCCTTGTGTTTCAAGCATCCAAATAAACTAATTAAGATCAGAGGTTGCCCATTTCCCTTCTTGAATTAAGCCTAAATGTGAATTAAGGCTAAATTTCCAAAATTACACATTTGCCCGTAAGGCTCTAACCCTTCATAATTCATCAAATTTAATCCAAATGACTTTGAAATTTTTATCCTACCTCATTCATGGTTCAGTTAAGACATCAGAGGAGAAAATGTGATTTTTCAGAATTTAATTTAATTTATATAATTTTTCTCATGCAAAAATAGGATTTTTGAAAGTAAATTCCTAAATTGACCAAGGTAAATTCTAATCCCTTGAAATTTTTTCTGGTGGTAGACCTATACTAGAGAAACCTTTGGATCAAATTTTATGAATTTTTGAATTTTATTTGCATTTTAAGAATTATTTTAATTTTTGGGGTATTTATTATATATGAAAAATTTTAAGTAGGGAAAATTAAGTTTTGTATTTTTGGAAAATCTTCCTAAGGGCAAAGAACCCAGAGGAGAAAATTTTATATTTTTTTGAGTTTTATTTGATTTATTGGAATTATTTTAGTGAAAAACTATTTTTAGCCTTTTAAAATTATTTTTAAGGTTTAAAATTCAGTATCTTTATTTAGAAAATTAGGAAAAATATTCTAATTGTTACTAAGTGCTTAGAAAGAAATTTAGAACATTTCTATGAATTTTATTATTTTTGTGATTTTTATGAATTTTTTAATTATTTTATATATTCAAAATGGGCTCAAAAATCAATTTTTTATTTTAAACACCATTTTATTTTTTGAAAATACCCCTGATCACTGAGAACTCAAAATATAAGTTTTTGTAAATTTTTGAGTTATATTTTAAAAAAATCATTTAAGTGCTAAAATGATACTTATCTTTAAAAATCAACATAGGCCATCAAATGAACTCAAAATGTTTTGAAATTTTTATGGTGAGTTCTCTGGATCCTAAATAATAGTGGAGATAAAAAATTAAATCATTTTGCTGTTTGTATTTTTCATAATTAATTATCTTAGTGGTTTAGGGTTTGTAAAGATTAAGTGTATTTTGAATGACTTGACTCATGAAAAATTTTGTTAAAGGTTCTCTGATCATCATAAACCTTCCAAAATTTTCTTGGATTTTTCTAAGCAACATGCTCATTTTCATGATTAATTTAAGCAAATAATGCAAATAAACTTGAAAAATATGGATCTCTATCTAGAGACCTCCTTTGACTTTAAAAAACTCAGAAGATATCCCCTAAGATAGAGGCAACGACATGCTAAAATTTCAATCATGGTGATATTGCTATATGCATGGAGAATCAAAACATTCAAATCAGTCTTTAATTAATTAAAAATAAAATATGCATCACATGGACTTAAAATTATTTCCACATTATTCTTCTCTATTCATTAAGCAAGAGAGTATTTTTATTTTATTTTTATCATTTTTCTACACCCAAGATATGAATTTTTAAAGTTAGAAATCATTTTCTGATTTTTTAAATTCCCTGTTTATCTATTTAAACGTGCGACACTGACTGGATCCTAGGTAGCTCTGAAGGCACGCGTGGCGTGCTCTGGTTGGACTCCACCATCCACGTAGCCGCTGACTCGGCCCGCGGTTCGTGTAAGAAAACACTGTCCGACTTGATCTCCTCCGTTCATCCGACACACGTGCGATTGGACGGCTCCCTGTCATCATCCCCGATAGAGTGATCCCGTGACCTTTCACACTAAAACCCTAAGATCTCGGCCTAGAATCAACTAAATCTCTTCGGGTTTAATCCTATGGACTCGTCTAATAGAGACGAACATATCCATATGAACTCGCCCAAGGCTTAAGTAAATATGGCATATAATCCCTTGATTTAGGGGACCTTTGGTCCATGGCTTAGTTTAGTTGATTTTAAGAGGTTTAGGCTGGCCACTAGGGTCCTACTAGTGGCTAAGGAGTCATTAATTTGGTGACTTTGGGGTAGTTAGGCCATCTTTAGTGCATGAGTTCAATGTGGGTTCAAGTGATCAAAGCTTGGGTTTGTGCTAGGCTAGCCAAGTCATTTGGCCTAATTGATTGATTAACATTGTGTAGATGATTTTTATGAAGATTTTTGGTGAAGGGTTGAAGTGATTTTGAGTTTAATTGGTAGGTCAATTTGAGGGATTTTTGAAATTTGGTCAATTTGGGCATGTTGGGCTAGACATTGGTCTAGGTTGGGCTAGCTTTGGGCTATCTAAAAATGAATGATTTAATAAATCAAGGGAGATGTTGTGAAGATTTTTCATGAAGGGATGGAAAGGAAATTTTGGGGCTAAGGCCATCAATTTGGTGAGATTTTGAAACATGGCCAATTTGGGGCCAATTTGGGGCTTTTTCGACTTAGGTTGAAATCAAATGAAATTGAGGCCTTACTAAGGACAATTAAAGGTAAAGTTTGATGCATGGGGATGTTATGAAGGTTCTTCAACATAAATTGTGGCCAATTGAGTGGGCCTTGGGTTCAATTTGGTGGAACCAAGTCATGGGGCCAAAGTTGGGGTTTTTATCTAAATCAAAATTGGGTTCAAATGATGGACTAATTGAGCTTAAATTTGGTCTAGATTGGTCACATCAAGAGTGGATTTGAGTTTAGAATTGAATTTGGGGTAAATTGAGACCAATTTGATAAACATTTGGAGTGATTTGGGGAAAAGATGGGCCTTTAAAAGGAAATTTGGGGGTTTTGATTAGAGATGGTCAAATTGGCCAAATTGGGTCATGTGATAGTTAAACAAAATGAAATTGGGAATATTTGGGTGGTTTTGGGAATTTTTGGGATTTTCTGGAATTTTTGGAACCTTAGGCTAAGGAGGGGCATTTTGGTAATTTGGCCAAATTTGGTGATTTTGGGTAGTTTGGGTGTTTTCATGGTGTTTGAAATGATTATTGAACCAACTAGGGTATGTTGGGTAAATTTGGGAATTTTGGCCAAATTTGGGGTCCCAAGGGTATCTAAGTAATTTGTGGGAATTTAGGGGCAAAAGGATAGGTTGTAGAGTTGGAGTGCCAACCACCCTCAATAAGCCATGGACCAATGGAAACCCCATTTTAGGTCCTCTATGTAGTGGGCTAGTGGGTTTATGGGACCACCTACATGAGTCTCCCAAAAGTATCAAGGAACCAAAGCCTAGAAGTTTAAGTGTAGGATTGTGAGTGCAAATATGTACCTTAAGCCCTAGACCAACGCCCATGGTCAACCCTAAGGTCCAGTAGTCCTAAGGGTGACTCATCTTGAGTTCCACCATAATGACCCCACCTATTAAGTGCCAGAGGTTAAGACCAATATGTGGAACTTCAAGTTGAGTAAAGAGGAGTGTAGAACTTCTAATGGTGAGGGTTCCTTTTCTAGTTTTCTAAGAATAGTCAATAGAAAAGTCCTATTGCTAAACCTTAGGCTACTAAAGAGAAAAAAACTAAACCTTAAACAAAAGTGAGGTCAACAAATATAGCTAGACCTAGGCTACTAAAGAAGTTTTCTAGACCTCAACCAAAAGTGAGGTCAACAAATGGTGCTAGACCTAGGCTACTGAAGAAGTTTCTAGACCTCAACCAAAAGTGAGGTCAACAAATGGGATAGACCTAAGCTACTAAAGAAGTTTTCTAGACCTCAACCAAAAGTGAGGTCAACAAATGGACCTAATTTCTAATAGTGAGGGTACCTTTTCTAGTTTTCTAAGACTAGTCAGTAGGAAAGTCCTATGGAAGACCTAGGCTACTAAAGAAATTTCTAGACCTCAACCAAAAGTGAGGTCAACAAATGGACCCTCAATAGGTGTGGTGTGCTGGGCAAGCACACCGCACGTATTGGCGTTGACCGACAAGATCAACAAAACCAATATAAATTCCTAAGTCAACAGAACTAAAAGTATGTGTAGAGCTGTGTGTGTGATTTGTTTCTACTGGGGAATTAGTAGGTGATTGTCTTATTGAAATCAAGGAATAGGGACTCTCAATGGGGATCAGAGAGTAAGTTTTGAGTTATAAAATTTCAAGTATTTATAAAGGATGAAAATTAGTATGTAAGTGCTGACCTCGAGGTGGGAATTGAAATTTGGTTATCAATCCCAAAATAGGAATCAGATGCCATAATCCATTTAAGGTGGTCTTAAAACTAATTTCAAAAGATGAGAATAGGATTGTGTGGGAGGACTGAATCGAGATGGAAAGCACAGAGGCTCACATTTGACTCAAAAAGGTAACAATAGTGTAGAAGTTGACAACCATTAAGGATATTAGACAAGAAAGAAAGGATTGTACCAGTTTGAGTTACCACTGGGGAGTTATATTCAAACTGNCATTAAGGATATTAGACAAGAAAGAAAGGATTGTACCAGTTTGAGTTACCACTGGGGAGTTATATTCAAACTAACATGTGACACGGAGAATATATAAGTCACGTTAGGAAGGAAAGCACTGGGACTCACATCCAACCCAAGAGATGATGAAGAAAATATCTGCTACATTAAGGAGGAAAGCTCCGGGACTCACATCCAACTCAAGTGGAAGCGGGGAAAATATATAGATCACGTTAGGAAGGAAAGCACTAGAACTCACATCCAACCTAAGAGGTGGCGAGGAGAATATCTGCTACATTGAGGAGGAAAGCTCTGGGACTCACATCCAACCCAGTGGTAGCGGGAAAATATATCGATCATGTTAGGAAGGAAAGCACTGGGACTCATACCCAATCTTAGAGGTGACGAGGAAAATATCTGTGACATTGCGGAGGAAAGCTCTGAGACTCACATTCAACCTAAGAGATAGCGGGAAAATATATCGATCACGTTAGGAAGGAAAGCACTAGGACTGACATCCAATCTAAGAGGTGATGTGGAAAATATCTGCTACATTGAGGAGGAAAGCTCTAGGACTCACATCCAACCCAAGTGGTGGCGGGAAAATATATCGATCAAGTTAGGAAGGAAAGCATTAGGACTCACATCCAACCTAAGAGGTGACGAGGAAAATATCTACTACATTAAGGAGAAAAGCATTGGGACTCACATCCAACTCAAAAGGGTAACAACATTGCAGAAGACGACAACCATTAAGGATATGTCGCCAGAAAGAAAGGACTGTAACAGTTCGAGTTACCACTAGGGAGTTATATTCGAACTAACATATGATAGGGAGAATATATATGTCACGTTATGAAGGAAAATATAGGGACTCACATCCAACCCAAGAGATGACGAAGAAAATATCTACTACATTGAGGAGGAAAGCTCCTGAACTCGCATCCAACTCAAGAGGTAGCGGGGAAAATATATAGATCGCATTAGGAAGGAAAGCACTGGGACTCACATCCAACCTAAGAGGTAGCAGGGAAAATATATAGATCACATTGGGAAGGAAAGTGTTGGGACTCACATCCAACCGAAGAGGTGACGGGGAAAATATCTGCTACATTGAGGAGGAAAGCTCTGGGACTCACATCCAACCCAAGTGGTAGCGGGAAAATATATCGATCACATTAGAAAGGAAAGCACTGAGACTCATACCCAACCTAAGAGGTGATGAGAAAAATATCTGCTACATTGAGGAGGAAAGCTCTGGGACTAACATCCAACTTAAGAGGTAGCGGGAAAATATATCGATCAAGTTCGGAAGGAAAGCACTGGGACTCACATCCAAGCTAAGAGGTGACGAGGAAAGTATCTGCTTATGCAGAAAATATGCAGATTCAAACGTGTAAATTCGTGGTGAATATGTGAATAAAATATGAAAATATGTGAAGAACTCAGAATTTTTAGGTACTGATTCTGAAATGAGAATTGAAATTTAGGTATCAACCTCGAAAAGAGCGTCAAAAGTTAGGGACCGACCTCGAATATTACAAACCAGAAACATAGAACTGATTCGAATACGTGAGAATTGAAATATATGGAGAATTCTCAAAAAGAGTTTATTGTGTTGGATTTGCAGAAATGTGTTATGTGAAAAGGTTGATTTTATTGAATAAGGTTTATAGAGTTTTGTGAGGCTTTGTGAAGAATGCAAAATTCCACGGGGATGTGAAGAGAGTTAATGCAGATAAAGATGGTTGTGTTGCGCGCACAAAGAGTAAGAAACTCCAAAACTGAGAGAATCCACTTAAGAGACTCATTTTCTTTTTTTGTTGTCTTTATCACATTTAGTTTTTCAAAACATGTCTTTAAAATTTTAATTTTAATTGGTTTATTTTCAAAAGAAATTTGTTTTGTTGTTTATTCATTTGTGATTATTTTTGTTTGAATTTTATTTTTGTTAAAGATTTGTTGTTTCGTTCTTCGTTCATTGAAATTTTGAACCAACGCATGGTTCATGGCTTCCATCCATCGCAAAAAAAGGAAACTGACAATAAAACACATTTCTGAGAGAAATTTCCATTAATCTGCTCCAATGAAAATATCACATATCAAACATAAGCTGAAGCCTAAAAAAGGTACAACATATAGTCCATATCAAAGTACGTTCAAAACA
This sequence comes from Phalaenopsis hybrid cultivar, assembly GCA_002079205.1. Taxonomy (NCBI): domain Eukaryota; kingdom Viridiplantae; phylum Streptophyta; class Magnoliopsida; order Asparagales; family Orchidaceae; genus Phalaenopsis; species Phalaenopsis hybrid cultivar. The sequence continues at coordinate 110,677 of JXCR01096342.1, read as the reverse complement.
TCTCATGTCATCTATACATTGTAGGCTGAGTATGTGTGGTACATATCATATTGCTATAAAAAAAGTGAACCCCTCTGACCCTCTATATTAGGTATGACGAGCTCTTGATCGAGCAGACCGTCTAAGCCACGCTCCAAGACAAGAGTTCCCTTTGCATGTACTCAGAGGTACAACCCTCTCATAGCTCGTACGATAGTAGTTCTTCTAGCTCTGGGTCTAGCTGGAATTCGTATGGTGCTTTGCTGTCATCCATTCTACGGAAGGTTACAGACACCCTACGGTGTCGTACCCCTGGAATGCAGTGCTTGGCGACATCTGCCCCTTTTCCTTTTAGAACTAAAATTGAACCAACTGGCAATGGAATTTCTACGGCTCCTTTGAACTCGCCAGGGCCGACAATATCAATCTCTTTCTCAAACAATATATTGCTTTTGCTTATGAATGAAACCGTGCAGAAGGGCCTCACAAAATCATGGTGGTTTATATGGGGATGGATGCAATCACCCTCGTTATAGATGTTGATGATGCAACTATTCGGGATGCAAGTAGCTGGCAGTATGTTCCATCTAACCATCCTCTTGATCATCCACTTTATTATATGAGGTAGTGGATCTACCTGGTCATGTCTGAGGATCCCCAGCAGATTTCCCTGTCTGTCGTTTGTAAAATTATAACAGCAGCCGCACTGAATGGTGATTCTTCCTTTTCCTCTCATCCATTTCTTCGGCTCAGAGTATGTTATTTTCATGATAAGGCCTGCTCAACCTCTATCTCTCAAATCAAAGATGCAGTCAAGAATGCTTCTTTCGTCACTCTCGGAGAAGACCCTGGTATACAGCTCCAGGCCTTTCAATATGTTGATGAATCTCCCTTGGACTTCCTCATAGAATTCAAATTCTCTTTTATTCATCTTGCTTATTTTGTAGTACTCCATTGTACTAGGAGTCGGTAGCTGTCGCGGGCGCTCTTCCATCTAAACATTGGCAGGAACCCAAACTGGCGCTGACTGATCTGGAACATGAGATTTGGCATCTAGAGGGATGTATGACCCTAGGACCCATGGTATCTACTGATCTGTCCCCAATGGGACGTATGGCTCATCCATCAGAAAAAATGGAGTCTCAGATCCATCGGTGGTGGAGGTATTCTCTTCCAATGTACCGAAGTGTCGTTACAATCCGGTATGCCTCTGTGGCTGATGTCCCTGCAGGTATCTCGGCGTTGCACGTTAGGCAACCTGTGCATAAGGCCCCTGAAGCTGAAAGTGTCTCTAGCTCTGTGACAAACCCTGGTTCTTCATATGTGGCGGGTAAGCTGGAAGAAGTCACTTTCATGCCTGAATCATAAATATGCCTCTCAGGAATAGGGGTGAGTAAGTTGTGTATTTCTCTCTGACGTCTGCATTCTTCTCGTAGAAACGCCCTTTATTTTCTGCGGCTGGCATTTCTGCGTTGCGTCCTGCGAAGCGAAGCATCTGACAGTCGTTCATTATTGGCGGCTACTAGGCCTCCAACTGGTGTAGCTATCATGGATGGCAGGCGACTGGGCCCCTCCATCGGATCCTGCTCTATTATCACGCTCTTGCCTTTATGTGATGCATTATCTTTGGCGGTCACCCTTAGTAGTGAAGGCAATCCCTCTTTTTCTTTGCACCTGACTACATTCATTAGAGGACCTTCATAGTCCATGTCGACCTAGTTAAAGTCCAAGTTGAAGTCTATGGTACCACCCTGCGGCGCCATTTCCTCATTCAGTGCGAGGCTCCAACCATCCTTGAAAGCAAAGATCAGCCTCTTTTTGACATTTTTCTGCAAATGACAGAAAAAATATCAGTGGGCCAAAACTTGACATGAACAAGAACAAAAGAAAGTATTTATTGAAGTAAGTTTTAGCTTATTTTAGTGAAATGAATTGTTTATTTATGTATGAATTTTGTTTAATTTTTTGTGGAACATTATACTCAAAAGTGGAAAGGAGAAAATTTGAAGTTTAAAATTTGTTTAATTTAGTGGAAATTTTTAAATCCAAAGGTAGAAAAGAGAATTTGGTAAAAGCTAAAAACATTTTTGTGGAACATTATACTCAAAAGTGGAAAGGAGAAAATTTGAAGTTTAAAATATTTTTTCAAAATTTTCATTATATTGAGGTTAATTACAAAATTTGGACCCGGTCATAGACATTTGGCCACATAGATAACCCCAAAACAATCAAAGTTTCAAAATTTCAAAGCAAGCGGAGGCAAGCGACATTAGGTTGCGTAATAGGTTTTCAGATATCATCCATTTATTGGTAACATGGGTCTTTCGCCCTGGAAGTCCACTAATTGGAGGCTCCTCATGTGTAGATCTTTTCAACGACAAATGATTCCTCCCAAGTTGGCTCAAAATTTCTACCTATTTTGCGGCGTGTAAGAATAGGCCTTTTGAGCACAAGTACGAGGTCACTAACTTTGAATGTCCTTGAGCGGACCAATTTATCATGGGCTGGTACCATCTTCGCCTGGTAAAGCTCCAAATGTTATTGTGCTTCTAGTGTTTTCCCTCAAGACTTTCCAGTTCTTCAAGTCTGAGTTTTTTACTTTCTCCTGTTGTAAGTTGGTTGGCAACAACAACTCTAATAGATGGTGTCTGGACTTCTAGCGGTAGCACGACCTCGTACCCGTACACGAGCATATAGGGTGTACACTGTGTGGGAGTCCTGAAAGTCGTCCGGTAGGCCCACAAGGCTTCTAATAGTTTGTTGTGCCAATCCTTTTTGTTTTCATCAAGTGTTTTCTTTAAAATTTGTATCAGTGTTTTGTTAAAGGCTTCAGCTAGACCATTTGCTCTAAGATAGTAAATCGTAGAGTATCTCCAATCTATCCAATGTCTTTTGACAAAATTATTGATTTTTGTGCTTCTGAAAGCTATCCCATTGTCGGAAATTACTCTTCGTGGTACTCCAAAATGGTAGACATTTTGGCTTTTGAAAAATTAAAGGACGTGCTGTGTCGTAACCTCACGCAACGGTACTGGCTCTGCCCATTTGGAGTAGTAATCTGTAGCGGTAAGTATAAACCTGTGTCCTTTGGAAGATGGAGGGTCTATCAGAAATATTATGTCCGTGCCCCAACACTCGAATGACCATGAGGGAACAGTTGGGTGTAGCACATTCGGAGGCTGGTGTAAGACCACCCCATGCACTTGGCATTGGTGACATTTTTTGGCTGTATCCATGCAATCGGACATCATTGTTGGCTGATAATATCCGAGTCTTTTGATCTTCATTTTCATTTTTGGCCCTGACTGATGAGCGCTACACAGTCCAAAATTTACTTCTTTGACAATATTCTGTGCTTTGGTTTTGTTCAAACATCGTAGCCACATCTGATCGACTGATCTTCTGTATAGAACGTTTCCCATCAAAGCGTAAGTCATAGCCCTTCTTGTGATATGATGTGCTTCAGACTTGTCTTATGATAGCTTTCCAGTGTGCAAATATTCTTTTAATGGCTTGCGCCAATCTTCATTGCTATCTACAACTGTATTTATTGCTTCTTCTTTTCCGAGCTTGTGTAGAGTTTTGAGGTCGATCTGAGACAAGACTCATCTTCCTTGCACTGTGATTTCAATGGAATCCTCTAAGGTACATGCCATTTCCTTAGCAAGTTTTGCTTGAGCGTCGGCATGGGCATTATCTCCCCTAGGAGTCTGGTAGAAAGTCACATCAGGAATCTACTCCAGGAGCTTCATCGTCTACTGATGGTATTCTGCAAATCTTGGTTTTAGAATTCTGTATTGTCCGACGACTTGTTGGATGACGAGTTGGGAGTCTCCATAGATGACAATGTTTATTATATCCATTGAGATTGTCATTCCCAATCCGGTGATTAAAGCTTCATACTCGGCTTCATTGTTGGTGCACGGCTCTGTCAGGTGGTATGAGAACCTCAACATACCCTTATCTGGTGTGATAAAGATCAAACTTATCCCTGCTTTGCCTGGTATAACTGTGCCTGATCCTTTGTCTTTTTTGGCTGAGGAAGCACCATCGAAGTACATTTCCCAGCGTTGCACACTATAAAATTCCATTTGTAGTATTTGCTCGTCTGGTAACTCATCGTTGAGAGAGGACAGCTGTCAGTGGGTGTGCAGTGAGAAAGTCTGTTAGTATCTGTCCCTTAATAGCACGGAGGAAAACAAAAGTTATATCAAATTGCAATAAGATCATTGACCATCTTGCTAGATGTCCGGAGAGTGTTGGTCGGGTCATCAAATATTGCAATGGATTAACTTTCAAGATTATGGTAATCTTATGAGAAAGCATGTAATGTCTAAGCTTTTGAGCGACAAAAATTAATGACAGACAATGCTTCTCAATTGGTGGATACCTTATCTTCGTCGATATTAGATGACCACTCAAGTAGTAGAGTGCATTTTCTTTACCCTCATCATTGACTTGGGCTAAGAGGGCTCCAAGAGAGTCGTCTAAGGCTGCGGTATAAAGTATCAACAGTTTCTCTGGGATAGGGGCTGTCAAGACAGAAGGTGTCATTAAATATTGTTTAACGTCCTTGAAGGCCTGCTGGCATTTTTCTTCCTAAATGAATTTGGCATCCTTTTTAATTAATGCCGAGAAGGGCTGACACCTACCTGCGAGATTAGAAATAAAGCATCTCAGATATGTCAACTCTCCCTTGGAAGGAACGTAGTTGTTTTAAGGTTTTAGGAGGCGGCATTTCCAAGATAGCTTTAATTTTATCCGGGTCGATCTCGATTCCTCGATGAGGGACAACGAATCTCAGAAATTTCCCGAAGGTAAATCCAAAGGTGAACTTTAAGGGATTCATTTTAAGGTCATATCGTCGTAGCCGCTCAAACATGATCCTCAAATCATACAAATGATCTATTTTTTTTTCTTTTGATGACCAAATCATTCACATAACATTCTACTTCGTTGTGAATGAGGTCGTAAAAAATCTTCGTCATTGCGCGCTGATATGTTGCTCCGGTGTTCTTTAGGCCAAACGACATCACTGTGTAGCAAAAAATTCTGATCTGTGTTCTGAAGACTGTAATTGCTGCATCCTTGGGAGCCATCTTGATTTGGTTGTATCCCGACGCTCCGTCCATGAAGGAGAAAATTTAATGTGTTGAAGCGATATCTACCATCATCTCTGGTATGGGTAGTGGAAACTCGTCTTTTAGACATGCCTTGTTCAAATCTCTGAAGTCAACACAAACACTGATCTGTCCATTTTTCTTTTTAACAGGTACAATGTTAGCTAACCACGTGGGGGTATTGTTCTTATTTTACAAAATTGGTCTCTATTAATTTCTTCACCTCGACAATGACTTCTTGTTCTATTTCGAGACGCATTCTCGTGGGAGCTTGTTTTACTGTGGTTATATTCTTGTCCACCTCGAGTTTATAGACTACAACTTCTGCGGATAGTCCTGACATTTCATCGTAGCTCCATGGGAAACAATCTTTGAATTATGTTAATAGTTTGATCAATTCTGAAGATTTTTTGTTATTGAGTAGAGAACTTATAAATGTAGGCCGACATTGTTCTTCAGTCCTGAGGTTAATCTCTTTCAATTCATCAATGATAGATTTAATTTCCTCCTCAAATTCTGGGGGAGCATCTTCTATTAGTTGATCAGTGGAGCCATCCTCTATATCGAAGCAATCCTCGTCTGACTCACTAGTAACAACCATGCAAAATTCAGAATCATTGACTAGTCCGACTGTACCAAATCCGAAACCCTCTTTTGAATTTGGAGTTTGACTTTTACCATTCCATAATTTTTCAAAAAGTTGAAATTTATCTTTTGACATTTGTTTTAGTAAGTGTATCTATTGAATTAATTTTTGAACACAAGGCGAGAAGTAACCAAAAGGTAATTCCATTAATTCATTAGGATCATCAGCCAAATTTACATGTTTTTCAAGCTCGGTAGAGGTAGAAGCACGATAAAATTTGATCGGCATTGTACCAACACTACAGACTTCCTCGACCTCTAAACTCTCGACCTTTTGAGGGAGAATTGGAGTAAGGTTCATAGCATTCACATAGTGGTTTATCCTATCATACATTGTTTCATACTCATTTTTTTCTATATCTTCTAGGGATATCTCGTACTGATGTTTTTTCTGTCTTGTCATCATTATCTCATCTTCAGAACTGTCTTCATCACCAACGTTGTTGGTTGGCCTAGTTCATTCAAAAAATTAAATTGAACCTTTCTTGTCCACGTCTCCGGTCTCGACCTTGGGTGCGCGAACTAAAAGAACCTTCACCAACTCGTTGTAAGGGAGTGATGGAAGATTGCTGAAGTGGAGTTCAATGGCCTCCTCTTTGTAATTCTTCTGAATCTTCATCTTTGTTTGTGATAATTTTACAAGAGAAGACAGTCTTCTTTGAAGGCGCGTAGTAGGAAACATCTTCATGGATACCAACTTCATGCACTGAAAATGGTTGTAAGTCTCCTTTGATGCAATTTTCTTGAACATCTTTGCAGTACTTGATGCATTGGTGTAAGGATGATGGAACCATGTTGTGCTCATCGACCCAGTAGAGCATTAAAAAAGGTGTCGTCCAATGATATGAAATTTAGCGGTTGTCACGAGTTCTCCAACCTTCATAAGTAATGTAATTGATACAAGGGCTCTTTCTCCCTTTTGGTTGAATCCTATTAACATCATTTTATCGGCCGTAAGTTATTGCACTTCAATATCCAAGTAGGCCAATATTCGTAGGCTCATCAAGTTAAGAGATGCTCTAGGATCTACTAAAACTCTGGACAACACAAATCTATCGATGTTGACGGAGATGTAGAGTGGACGATTGTGGTCGGCGGTACCGAGCAACAAGTCTTCGTCTATGAAGGTTACCCTAGGCTGTTCTTTCAATGAACAAACTTCATCTGAGGATGTGCTGGCCAACTGAGCTAAGCAAATTTTTGGGTCAAGCAAAGCTGTAACCAGAGACTCTCTCATCTCCTTTGACAAGATCAGAGCGTCGTAGATGCTTAATCGAGCCGAAAACTTCCTCAGATGAGCTAGCACATTGTTGTCTACTTTGTATGATCCTCTGATTTTGTCTTGATCATGTGGTTCTTCCACTGGTGGATGTGGAAGTTTCTCCTCTCGAGTCATTATCTGCTTTACTTTGTCTGTTAGAGCTGTTCTTGGTGGTAATACTTTTTCGCTTCTTAAGTTAACTTCCATGATTTCTTCTTCTTGAGATATCATTGTTGCTCCTCCTCTTCGTCAGAAAAATCTAGGTTGATGGTAAGTGGTGTACCGTGATGCTTGAGAATTGGCTCCTCGTTATCGATGCTATTGTAAATGGTGTCGATAATGCCTTCTTTGGACTTGACAACGAGTTCACCAGACTCAAGTATGATTTGAGGATCATTTTGGGGATTGAGATTAAAGTTAGATTGGTCGTAATCAGTTACATTATTTCTAGAAATAGTTAAAATGTAGTTGAAATCATAATTATTATATTTATAAGAGTCCATAAGGATAAAAAGATAATCGTACAAAGTAAAGGGTTCGAGGATTTTCTTCCCCGAATTCGAGACAACTAATTTAGTAAAGGTGACCCCTATCCAACCCCCCTTGCTGTCAATCTTTGTAGTGACGCTTTTCTTCTTCTTTGTCCTTAACGATGACTGATCTCTTAACAAAAACTTCATCTCGGGCTTGGTATGCTGCAGACTCTGAATGGAGGCTTCTCTTGATGCAGACTGAATCTTGTTCAGTATTTTCTTGGATGATCTGCTCTAGACCTCAGTCCATCCTTCTTCTCTGGTATATGTAGAAGATTGTTTTGATGGATCCTGTATTTGATTGAGGATGCTCTTGAGTTCATCCCAAGTTGTACTATCCCTCTGTCTAGTATACAGATCGATTAAGGAGATAGGCTCGGCCAAAATCATATTTATTGAACCTTTTTCGAGTTCTCTTAAATATTCTTTCGGGATTGTTATGTTCCCTTCTTTAAGGTTCCTCTCGAGTCAGTCTTTAAAAATGAAGCATTTTTCTATAGTGTGCCCAAGCAACTGGTGGTATGGGCAATAATTTGGTTCATTCTTCTTATCCACCTCTTCAAACTTCTTCGGGTCTAGTAGTCTGAACCCTTGCTTCCTCACCAGACTTCTGAATATTTTAGATATAGCTTCATCTTCGAAAGAATGCACCATTTTACGTCATTTTGATTGGGACATTTTCTTATCCCTTGTTTGAAGTGATCCTTCTTGAGGTGGTCGCTGGTTGGATAGACTACTCTGTTTCTGAGCATACTGTGACGAAGACTGGCGAGGCTCTTCTGCATATATCTTCATCGGGTGCTTTCCTTTGTCGACGGTCGCTATTACTCCTAATTTCTTTTTGAACATTTTGGTCACCTTAGCCTTTTCGTGTGGCTCCATGTGCTTAATTTCCTCTTGAAGGCTATTGGCTTTACTGAGTAGCTTCTTGAAGGATTTGATGGTGAGTCCCTTGAGCATGAAAGCTACTGGCCCAAGAATGCTCTTGAGTAGATTTCAATCGCATGATGTTCCTGTAGCTGAGGATCACATTTCATGCTAAGGTTTCTCCACCTAAAAATGTAGTCCACCAAAGTTTCGCTAGGCTTTTGTTTTTCCATCATGAGCTCTCCAATAGACACATGATGTTGTGCCCCGACAAATCTTTTTGCAAACAGCTGTTTCAACTCAGAAAATATTTTAACTGACCCATTAGGCAAGTCAGCGTACCAGTCAAAAGAAATTCCTGACAAGCTATTGACGAACTGCTGGAAGAGTAGAGCTTGACTATTTCTCATGTTGCCACATTTGGCTCGGAAATGTGCTATATGCTGTCTGGGATTGCCAGTCCCATCAAATATCTTGAAGTTTGGGGCACAAAAACCCTTGGGGAAAGGCTCGGCATCTTATTCCTCTGGGTAAGGTCTACCCTTTAGAACTAATGCCCCCCACTTAGATTGGGTTAAGGCGTCCCACACCTGTTTAACCATTTGCTTGAACTGTTTCTCTGGCACAACACCTGATGGAGAATCCTTTCTATGTTGCTCGTCTCTATTTGCTGAAACAACCTCTCTTCTTTCATATGTGATGTGTATGATTTCCGGCTGATTGATCTCTGGAGATGCCAATTGCGACGCTTGTGATTGCCGCTGAATAGTGGCCATGGCGGTCATGGCTGCGGTCATTTCTTTTATTCTTTTCTCCAGTAGACTAACTTGCTCATCCCTTCAGAGGATAGCCCTACGTAACTCATCCATGACGTTCACTTCAGTTTGAGATTGAGCCTCGCATGCAGATGTGGCGGCTCTTGTTTCAATTACATGGACATCCATGAAATCTTCCTCCCAGTAATCACTGTAATCAAAATTTTCATCATCGCTATCGACGGAAACTCCGTGTTCTCGAGCTAACTCGAACATATTGATCCCAAGTTTCTTAAATTTCTCTTCAATTATTGATTCCTTGATCACTTTAAGATCTAGAGGACCCTGATGGACATCCTCTACTTGTTCCTCCATCTCGCTGGCTATTGTTGCGATGATGTCAAATATTTTAGACCCTAGTTTCATTCCCTGTCCTTGTCCTGCGGGCTCACTGCACTGTATCGGTGCAGCGACTTTGGGTACCCATACCTTTTTCTTTTTCGACGGTGATGTCTCGGGACTGAGGGTCTTAGTGGAAACATCGGTATGTCGAGGGAAAGTATACTCCCCGTGGTGTAGACTAGCTACAGTGCCAGGTAATCATCTTGTCTTTGCCTTTGGGATTGTAGGAATATCTCCATAATGGGTGACGGGTAAGATTTTTGGACCCGGTCTTGACTTAACCAGTCGACAGCCTACGGTCCTCGTGGCAGTATAATTAGTAGTAATCACTGCAGTATCAACTCCGTTCCGTAAACAAAACCAAATGAGGATGCGAGTAGGGGGCACTCCAGTTGTCTTGTGGGACTGTCTGGCGGACTTGACGCCCTTCAAAATTTCCTTCTTCAAGCGAGGGGAAATTGCATGTCCCACTCGTTTAAGTAGCTTGCTAGCTGAACATCCTTCTTTGGTAGCTAGCCTTTTGAAAACTGCACTAACTCGGGTGATGGGAGTGAACTTATTTCTCTCCTCACCATGTCCATGAAGTAGTGGTAATGCGGCAACGATTCTCCGGATACTCTCATATCCATTGGTATTCGTTAGAGGATGGAATCTACTCCCTTGTAGGAGTTGATAAATTTCTAGTAATCCTTCTTCATCTTGATGAGGCTCCTCCTCAATGGGTGTCTTTTCAGAAGCCTGGGCTTTGATGGCCCTCCGAACCCTTTTATTACAGATCCTTTTTTGGGTTCGGGTCAGTGGTACAGTCCTTCAGCTTGATCCGATTTTAAACATGGGTGGTGGGACAATTAATCCCTCAATCAGATCCTCAATAATCATTACTTATTTCCCCTTAGCAGCCGCGAGGATAGCACGTTTGGCAGGTGCCGTGAAGACAATAGTTTTAGACTTCTTGCAGGCAAGGAAGTCTAGAAGGAAGTTTAGGTTGAACTCTGGAGACGGTTCCTGTATTTCTGGAGCGGCGATTTTCATTACCACAAACAGTTTTAGATCTTCAAATCCGGCTCCAAATTTGATGGTAGGAACGAGATTACCGGCTCCGTGGCTCATTGGCAGGTTACTGGAAAAGGTCAGCGTTGGGTAGGCCATTATAGTAGGCTTGAAAATATAAAGTTTTGGGGTTAGTTATATGGCCAAAAACCTCGTAATTTTTTAGTGCAAGCACTTAAAGTAGAGGTTGATTTGTAGACCAGGCGGGTCTTAATTTATGGGTATTTTATAATTTTGTTTAATAAAAATCAAGAGGTGTAAAATTTAATTAATATAAGAAAATTTTAAAGTGTGCGCATCACAACATGATTTGATTTAATTTGGAGAATAGTGAATCAAATTTGGAAGGGAGATGTGCAGTATTTTAGGGCAGACAATGCCCAGGTGGAACTAGTCCACCACACACCTATTGGGGGTCCGACCCCACAAAAAAACTTTAAAGAGTCTTTAAAGGTCTCCTGAACCCCTCTGTTCAAACATGGTTGAACAGATAGCTCTGAAGTCCAAGGAGTTAGCTGTACTTTCCCAAGACATAAATGGGTAATGTATGCCAACGAAAGAAGGGTAATTTGGTCCAGGAAGGACATGGACACATTACCGATGTGTGAAGATAATATTTCTTGATTTGTATGGAGAGAAAGGCTTATCCCCAGTGGATTCGCCAGAAGCTATCGGCGCTATTTTTTATTTGAGAAGTTGCTCGTAAGAAGCTGTCGGCCACCGGAATCAAAATCCTATCACCCGCTTCAGAAGGATGTTTTAATTTACATATATATTTAGTTTTAGAAAAAATATGACATCAAACTGACCCCATATTTTTCATAGTTTAAATGAAAGAGTGCTGTACCTCAAATCTTGTATCTATCCCGAAGGATAAACACAAGACTTGAGGATGAGGCTAGACCAAATAAACTATGGAATAGATGACATCCGTTTGTTCTGCAAAAACTTTATATTTGCCGAGAATTTCCCATATTTAATATGAAGAATTAAATAGGGTTTATATTAAGCTGGGTTCAGACATGCTTCCTATAAGGGCAAGCCCCTATAGTTAATTACATCTTAAATGACAAAAGTTACCTAAGAAGACTCTCGATAAAAATCAGGAAAAANATTCAGGGAGGTCAAAGCCCTTGGAAGTTGGGTGTAAATAAATAGGGAAATATTATTATTGGGTGAAGAATTAGAGATTTTAGAGTGACATACTAAAATCCCTAATTCGGTCCTATCATTTGGGTGCTGATGTGTAGATGTTAGCCCTCAGGTGAGGGAGAACGTGGGAGCTCTGAAGTGAGAGTCGGTATCCTCCCAGCCTAGCCGCAGAATAAATAACCAAGCATAGGATTAGTCAATGTTCTTTATGTCTGGACCAATGGGTAAGGAATATGTATGCTCCTATTTGGAACAATATAAATTGAACTAATTCATTTTATCCATTCACTATAATTTCTTGACAAGGTGAATCTTTCTTATATATTGAATATCACAATTACACCCTACTTTCTATCATTAGTTACTTATTAGTTTTTAAAGTTATCTATTTATTTCAATTGTCTATTAGTGACAGATAAGCATATTGAACGTCGTCGTTGTGATTAAAGTCTTGTTTTTCTAAAGTCTTAGTCCGTAATTTTAAACAACTCCCTATGGGATCGATAAGCATATTGATCCTCCTCCAAGTAATCATTGTAATCAAAATTTTCATTGTCACTATCGACGGAAACTTCGTGTTCTCGAGCTAACTCGGAAATCTCAATCCTGAGTTTCTTAACTTTCTCTTCAATTATTGATTCCCTGATCACTTTAAGGTCTGGAGGACCCTGATGGACATCCTCTACTTGTTCCACCATCTTGCTTGCTATTGTCGCGATGATTTCATATATTTCATATACTGGTTTCACTTCCTTTCCCGTGGATTCACCGGACTGTATCGGTGTGGCGACCTTGGGTATCCATACCTTTTTTCTTTTTAACGATGATGTCTCAAGACGAATTTTCTTAGACAAAAAATCAGTACGTCGAGGGAAAGTATGCTCCCCGTGGTGTAGACAGACTATAGTGTCAGGTAATTGTCTTGTCTTTGCCTTTGGGATTGTAGGAATGTCTCCATAATGGGTGACGGGTAGGATCTTCGGACCCGGTCTTGACTTAACCGGCCGACGGCCTGCGGTCTTAGTGGCAATGTGATCAGTAGTAACCACTGCAATATCCACTCTTTTTCCTAAATGGAATCAAACAGGGATGCAAGTAGGTGGCACTCCAGTTGTCTTGTGAGATTGTCTGGTGGACTTGACACCCTTCAAAATTTCCTTCTTCATGCGAGGGGAAATTGCATCTCCTGCTCATTTAAGCATCTCGCTAACTGAACATCCTTCATTGGTAGAAAACATTCTGAAAACTGCACTAATTCGAGTGATCGGAGTGAACTTATTTCTCTCCTCACCGTGTCCATGGATTGACGGTAATGGGACAACGATTCTACGGATACTCTCGTATCCATCAGTATCCGTCAGAGGATGGAATCTACTCCCCCGTAGGAGTGGATAAATTTTTGGTAACACTTCCTCATCTTGATGAGGCTCCTCAACGGGTGTCTCCTTGGGAACCTGGGCTTTAATGGCCCTCCAAACTTTTCCGTTACAATTCCTCCTTTGAGTTCGGTTCAGCGGTACAATCCTCGAACTTGATCCGATTTCAAATACAGGTGGTGGGACAGCTAATCCCTCAGTCGGACCCTCAATGATCATCACTTCTTTCCCCTTAGCAACAGAGGGGCTAGCAAGTTTGGCGGGTGTCGCGACGACAGTATTTTTAGATTTCTTGCAGGTATGGAAGTCGTGAAGGCAGTTCAGACTGAATTTTGCAGATAGTTCTTGTATTTCCGATGCGGTGATCTTCATTACTACAAATGGGGCTTTCCCGAGGATGACCTTGAGATCTTCAAATCCAGCTCTGAATTTGATGGTAGGAGCAAGGTTGCGGGCTTTGTGACTCGTCGGCAGGTTGCAGGAAAAAGTCAGCGTTGGGTAGGCCATTGCAGCAGGCTTTAAAACAGAAAGTTTTGGGGTTAGCTATATGGCCAAAAACCTCGTAATTTTTAGTGCAAGCACTAAAAATAGAGGTTGATCTGTAGATCGGGCGGGTCTTAATTTATGGGTATTTTAAAATCTTGTTTAAGAAAAAGTGTAAATTTTAATTAATATAAGAAAATTTCAAAGTGCGTGCAGCACAACACAATTTGGTTTAATTTGCAGAATAGCAAATCAAATTTGAAAGGGAGATGTGAAGTATTTTATGACTCGGTGCGGGACCTATTTAGTGGCAGAAAAAGCCCAGGTGGCACTAGTCCACCGACATACCTATTGGGGGCCCGACCCCACATGAAAATTCAAAGAGTCCTTAGTGGCCTTCTGAAACCCCTCTGTTCAATGATGGTTAAAAAACTAGTCCTGAAGTCTAAAGAGTTTACCGTACTTTCCCAAGATAGAAATGGCTAAAGTATGTCAGCAAAAGAAGGTTAATTTGGTCCAAGTGGGACATGGACATATTATTGATGATGTGAAGATAACTTCTTGATTTGTATGGAGAGAAAAGCTTATCCCCAAGGGAGTCACCAGAAGCTGTCGGTGCTATTTTTGGTTGGAGTTGCCCGTAAGAAGCTGTCGGTCACCAGAATCGAAATCCCATCGCCCGCTTCAGAAGGACGTTTTAATTTACATATATATTTAGTTTTAGAAAAATATGAAATCAAACTTACCACATATTTTTCATAGTTTAAATGAAAGAATGTTGTACCTCAAATCCTGTATCTACTCGTAAGGATAAACACAAGACTTGAGGTTGAGGCTTGATCAAATAAACTAAGGAATATATGACATCCGTTTGGTCTGCGAAACATTTATATTTGCTGACAAGTTCTCCTATTTAATATAAAGAATTAAATAGGGTTTATATTAAGCTGGGTTCGGACATGCTTCCTATAAGGGCAAGCCTCTATAGTTAATTACATCTTAAATGACCAAAGTCACCTAAGAAGAATCTCGATAAAAATTAAGAAATATTATCTTCAAGGATTTCAAAAGGATAGGACTTTTCAATGAGATTGGACAAAAAAGGTGTAAAACAGGAATGGTTCAATTTTGGAACATTTTGTTGTAGAGTCCAAAGGAAGAAGAACTAAAGGACGTTATGGATCCCGAGGAGAGCCTCGGTGACTTCCCAAGCTATCCTAACATTTGGCTTTAGTTTTAAGGAGAAATATTTAGGTGTTTCATCCTGTCAATTTTATTAATTAGGGCTTACATTTGTGTGAAACTATCACACAATAACCTAGAAAATGTGAGGATTTAGGTCGTCACGGACGACAACCTCGGAATCCTAAGGCAAGCTAGGGTTTATATTGTATAACAGGGTCATACAAAGGCCTAAAGATAAGATGTGGATTTACATTGCATAAGTAAGAAACCTTAAAGTCCTATGGCTTTGTTGTTTAAGTCTAAGGAAGGAAGATTGATTTAGCTGGGGAAAATAGGTTTTGCTGTTGAAGATGACCATCCTGCCCACCATGCTAGCTCCAAGTTCCTTGCCACGAGGAGTTTAAGTTCTCTAGTGTGTCAAGATATGATGTTNAGTTTTAAAGGGTAGGACTTTTCAATGAGATCAGACGTAGAGGTGTGAAAGGGGATTGGTTCAAATTTGGAAAATTTTGTAGTAGAGTCCAAAGGAGGAAGAACTAGGGGATGTCATGGATCCAGAGGAGAACCTTAGTGACATCCCAAGCTATCCTAATGTTTGTCTTCATTTCTGAGGAGAAATATTTAGGTGTTTCATCCTGCCAATTTTATTAGTTAATGCTTACATTCGTCTGAAACTACCACACAATTAGCCTGGAAGATGTGAGGGTTTAGGTCGTGACGAACGACGACCTCGAGATCCTAAGATGAGTTAGGCCTTATATTGTATAGCATGACTATACAAAAGCCTAAATATAAGGTGAGGATTTACGTTGCATAAGCAAACAACCTTAAAGTCCTATGGCCTTGTTGTTTATATCTAAGGAAGGAAGATTAGTATAGCTGAGGAAGACAGGTTTTACTATTGAAGATGGCCGTGCTGCCCACCATGCTAGCTCCAAGCTCCTCACGGCGATGAGTTTGAGTTTTCTGGTGTGTCAAGTTATGATGTCAAATCAGGTGGCCCTATGGTTGAAGTTCTTTAAATTTTGTGGGGGCATGTTAAAGTTGATTAGAGCGACACCGGTTAGGATCCTACGGTTCTCTCATTCCGGCTCCACTATTATCTATTGGATTCTCTTAGTCCAAATGAACTTACTAAACTCAACTTAATGAGTTCCATAATTTCATTTAGATCGTGGGAAAAGACACCGGTCAAGATCCCACGGTTTCATCGTCCCGGCACCACTATTTTCTATTGGAATCACTATGTCCAAATGAACTTACTAAACTCAACTTAATGAGTTCCATAATTTCATTTAGACCATGGGAAGCCTCATTAGCAACCGTAAGTTACCTCTTCTGAGGAATTCACGATCATCCGATAGAGACATCTTAATTTAGTTGCAATTGCAGTTTTGTGTGATGTTTGTGATTAAATTTTGAGTTGTTTTATATTTTGAATGTTGTGGAGGTGATTTTTATCTTGGTTGATTTTCATTTTAGTTTTGATTTTGGCTTTGTGGCTATCCTGATAGTTTTAGTTTTCATGCAGAGTGGCATCGTTGTTTAGCATGCAAGTTTGTATAAGCACAAAAGTATAGCATAAAAGTACAGTAAAGTTAATGCTAAAAACTGTAAAAGCGTACGTAGGGAGTCTTCTCGTTCCATCACCTGAAACTCAAAAGGCATGTTAAGGCAATTTATATGAAACAGGAAAGTAATATTTTGACGACTTACCTAACCCTAGGTCATATCTTGGTGGGTCCTTATTAATTTGATTAAAGATGATATTTGTCAAGCAAAACATACTAAGCTTAGTAGCTCTCCGAGGTATCCAACAGGTTAAGAGGAAGAAGCAGGTCAATGCTTGTCTCTTAGCACCTGGTGAAAAGCCTCGAGCTCATTAAAACTATTATGTTTGCTTAATAATTTCATCCTATAAACACCCTAATGCTCAATGAACATTGATGTATCAATTATCCCTAAGAGTAAGGTAATTATCATTTGTAATCTAATTTTGAATATTTTGTTGGTGAAGACCATTAAAGAGGCAAGTTAGTATTATTGGAACACTTAGCCAAATTTTGGTCCTAATTGGGCTTGTAGTGTTTGAAAGATGTTCTAATTTTAATTGTGTTTGTTTTTCTAATCCTCATTTAATCAGTCTTGATTTAACTTAGAGTACTACTAAGCCCTTAAGACCTATGTGAGTGTCTTAATTAGTTTGAAAATGTTAAGCTTTAGGTGATCATGATTTATTATTTGAATTTTGTTTGAAAATCAGATAAGTGTATTAAATTGATTAATTATTGACTTCAAAAGTCATACCCCTAAGTCTTGGGTTCATTTTATTTTAATTAACTTCCAAATTTTAATAATTTAGAAATTTATTAGCAAAAGTCATACCCCTAAGTCCTAGGTTCATTTTGTTTTAATAAACTTCCAAATTTTAATAATTTAGAAATTTATTAACTTATTTTTTTAATTAAGAAAGTGAGGTTGGTTTCTACCAATTAAACCCTTGTGTTTCAAACATCCAAATAAACTGATTAAGATTAGAAGTTGCCCATTTCCCTCCTTGAATTAAGCCTAAATGTTAATTAAGTCTAAATTTCCAAAATTACACATTTGCCCCTAAGGCTCTAACACTTTATAATTCATCAAATTTAATCCAAATAACTTTGAAATTTTTATCCTAGCTTATTCATGGGTCAATTAAGACATCACAGTAGAAAAATGTGATTTTTCAAAATTTAATTTAATTTATATAATTATTTTCATGCAAAAATAGGATTCTTAAATGTGATTTTTCAAAATTTAATTTAATTTATATAATTATTTTAATGCAAGAATAGGATTTGGATTTTTCAAAATTTAATTTAATTTATATAATTATTTTCATGCAAAAATAGAATTTTTTAAAGAAAATTCCTAAATCAAAATCCCTTGAAATTTTTATTGAAGGTAGACATAGACCATGGAAGCCTTTGGATCAAATTTCATGATTTTTTGAATTTTTTTTGAATTTTAAGAATTATTTTAAGTTCTGGGGTATTTATTAAATATAAAAAATTTTTAATGGGAAAAATTAAGTTTCGTATTTTTGAAAAATCTTCCAGAGGTCAAAGAACCCAGACGAGAAAATTTTATATTTTTATGAGTTTTATTTGATTTATTTGACATTTTAGAGAAAAATCCATTTTTAGCGTTTAAATTTTTTTTTAAGCTTTAAAATTCAATATATTTATTTAGAAAATTAGGAAAAATATCCTAATTATTCCTAAGTGCTTAGGAAGCAATTTAGAATATTTTCATGAATTTTATTAGTTTTGTGATTTTTATGGATTTTTAAATTATTTTAAATATTCAAAATAGGCTCAAAAATCAAGTTTTTTATTTTAAACACCATTTTATTTTTAGAAAATACCCCTGATCACAGAGAACTCAAAAAATAAATTTTTGTAAATTTTTGAGTTATATTTTGAAAAAATTATTTAAGTGCTAAAATGATACTTATCTTTAAAAATCAACTTAGGCCATTAAATGAACTCAAAATGCTGTGAAATTTTTATGGTGAGTTCTCTTGATCTTAAACAATAGTGGAGATAAAAATCTAAGTCATTTTGTTGTTTATATTTTTCAAAATTAATTATCTTAGTGATTTAGAGTTTGTAAAGATTAGGTGTATTTTGAATGACTTGGCTCATGAGAAACTTTCCTAAAGGTTCCCTGGTCATCATAAACCTTCCAAAATTTCTTTGGGTTTTTCGAAGCAACATGCTATTTTACATGATTAATTTAAGCAAATAATACATATAAACTTGAAAAATATGGATCTCTGTCTAGAGACCTCCTTTGACTTTGAAAAAATCAGAAGATATCCTTAAAGATAGAGGCAACAATATGCTAAAATTTCAATCCAATGTGATATGCCTATATGCATGGAGAATCAAAACATTCAAATAAGTGTTTAATAATTAAAAATAAAATAGCATCACATGGATTTAAAATTATTTCCACATTATTCTCCTCTGTTCCCTGAGCATGAGGGTATTTTTTTATTTTTATGATTTTTCTACACCAAGATATGAATTTTTAAAGTTAGGGATCATTTTCTGATTTTTTAAATTCCCTATTTATATATTTAAACGTGTGGCGCTGACTGGATCCTATGGAACTCCGAAGGCACACGTGGCACGCTCTGGTTGGATGACACCATCCACGTAGCCGCTGACTCGACTCGCGGTTCATGTAAGGAAACACTGCCCGGCTTGATCTCCTCCGTCTATCCGATACACGCGCGATCGTATTGCTCCCCTTCATCATCCCCGATAGAGTGATCCAGTGACCATCCACACTAAAACCCTAAGATCTCGGCCTAGACTCAACCAAATCGCTTCGGGTTTAATCCTATGGACTCGTCTAAGCGAGACAAATATATCCATATGGTAATCATATAATAAAATCAAGCCTAATTAAATGGAGAATCAAAACAGGCTATGGAGATAGAGGAGATCAATACCTTGGCTCTGAGAAGGGAAGCTTTGATCAGAGAGTCTCGACACGTTCGTTGGGGTCCAAAGAAGCTAAGGATTAAGTCTCTGGTCTTGGTGAAATGCCTAAACCTAAATTTGACCATGACCAATTTCAGGTGTTGATCAAAGTCTATACTAGGGGATCTATGGAAGGAGGATTTGATGGGGCTTTGGCTTCTTTCAATGTTGTGAAGGTGTGGGTGAGTTTAATTTTATTTTGGTGGAGTGTAGAGGTGTGGAGAGCTTTGTCCTGTCTCCAGCAAGGTTTTGAGCTAAGAAATTGGGCTCCGGTAGGGGGATTCAGGGCAATGTGGTGGTTGGGTTGCAGTGAGGAGGTCTTAAAGAGGCTTTGGGATCAATTTGGGGGAAGTCTCTTAGAGGAATTTTTAGCTCTCTCCATGGCCGTGGAGGGGAGCTTTTTATAAAAATGGCCTTAGGCTTGCTTCCATGGCCAATTGGGGGGTGTAATGTGCTACCTAGGTGGAGGGCAGAGTGGCTCTAAGCTTCAATTTGGATGAGGTGGCCTCTAGGTTTGAATTGGGTTTAATTTCATGGGGGTGCTCTTGGTTTGGCCATTTTTCAGCCACTAGGCCGGCTGGCTGGCCAGGGTAGGTGGCTAGGGAGGTCAGGTGAGCCAGGGGAATATGTCACAACAATTTAATGATTTTAGGCTTTATTTTGGCAAAAATATCCAAGGCTCAAGAAAATATGGCATTAAATCCCTTGATTTAGGGGACCTTTGGTCCATGGCTTAGTTTAGGTTGTTTTAAAAGGTTTAGACTGGCCACTAGGGTCCAACTAAAAGTTATGGAGTCATTAATTTGGTGACTTTGGGGTAGTTACGCCATCTTTAGTGCATGGGTTCAATGTGGGTTCGAGTGATCAAAGCTTGGGTTTGGGCTAGGCTAGCCATGTCAATTGGCCTAATTGATTGATCAAAATTGTGTAAATGATTGTTATGAAGATTTTTGGTGAATGGTTGAAGTGATTTTGAGTTCAATTGGTGGGTCCATCTGACGGATTTTTGAAATTTGGTCAATTTGGGCATGTTGGGCTAGACATGGGTCTAGGTTGGGCTAGTCTTGGGCTAAGTCCAAATTTAATGGTTCAAACAATCAAGGGAGATGTTGTGAAGATTTTTTATGAAGGTATTGAGTGGAAATTTTTGCTAAAGGCCATCAATTTGGTGAGATTTTGAGACGGCCAATTTGGGGCAAATTTGGGGCTTTTTGGGCTTAGGTTTAAATCAAATGAAATTGAGGCCCTGCTAAGGCCAATTGAAGGTCAAGTTTGATGTATGGGGATGTTATGAAGGTTCTTCAGCACAAATTGTGGCCAATTGAGTGGGCTATGGGTTTAATTTGGTGGAACCAAGTCATGGGGCCAAAATTGGGGTTTTGATCTAAATCAAAATTCAGTTCAAATGATCGACTAATTGAGCTCGTATTTGGTTTAGATTGGCTACATCAAGAGTGGATTTGAGTTTATAATTGAAATTGGTGTAAATAGAGACCAATTTGATAAACATTTAGAGTGATTTGGGGAAAATATTGGCCTTTAAAGAGCAATTTGGGGGTTTTGATCAAAGATGGTCAAATCAGCCAAATTGGGTCATGTGATAGTTAAGAAAAATGAATTTAGGAATATTTGGGAGGTTTTGGGAATTTTTGGAATTTTTTGGAATTTTTGGAATCTTGGGCTAAGGAGGGGGCATTTTGGTAATTTGGCCAATTTTGGTGATTTTGGGTAGTTTGGGTGTTTTCATAGGTTTTGAAATAATTTTTGAACCAAGTTGGGTATTTTGGGTAAATTTGGGAATTTTGGCCAAATTTGGGGTCCCAAGGGTATCTAGGTAACTTGGGGGAATTTAGAGGCAAAATGATAGATTAAGTATCTTGGTAGAGTTGGAGTGCCAACCACCCTCAATAAGCCATGGACCAATGGTAACCCCTTTTTGGGTCCTCTATGTAGTGGTCTTAGCTAAACCCTAGCCTAGGGCTAATGGGTTTAGGGGACCACCTACATGAGTCTCCCAAAAGTATCAAGGGACCAAAGCCTAGAAGTTTAAGTTTAGGATTGTGAGTGATTGTGAGTGTAAATATGTACCTTAAGCCCTTGACGAACACCCAGGGTTAACCCTAAGGTCCAGTAGTCCTAAGGGTGACTCATCTTGAGTTCCCGCATAATGACCCCACCTACTAAGTGCTAGAGGTTTGGACCAATATAGAACTTCAAGTTGATTACAGAAGAGTTTGCCTACTAAGTGGTAGAGGTTAGGACCAATATGTGGAACTTCAAGTTGAGTAGAGAAGAGTTTGGGAATGGTGAGGGTTCCTTGTCTAGTTTTCTAAGAATAGTCAATAAGAAAGTCCTATGGCTAGACCTTGGTGAGGGTTCCTTTTCTAGTTTTCTAGGAATAGTCAACAGGAAAGTCCTATGGCTAGACCTTAGAGGTTGAGACCAACATGTGGAATTTCAAGTTGAGTAGAGAAGAGTTTGGAATTTCTAGTGGTGAAGACCAACATGTGGAACTTCAATTTGAGTAGAGAAGAGTTTGGAATTTCTAGTGGTTAGGGTTTGATCAATATGTGGAACTTCAAGTTAAGTAAAGAAGATGGTAGAATTTCTAGTGGTGAGGGTGCTTTTTCTAGTTTTCTAAGAATAGTCAATAGGAAAGTCCTATGGCTAGACCTTAGGCTACTAAAAAGAAAAAACTAAACCTCAACCAAAAGTGAGGTCAACAAGGTTGTTTATGACTTATTAACAGATTGAATTTTGTGATTTTGTCGTTTATTTTTTTGTTTGGTATCATCATCTCGGGTCATTATATTTGTGGTTTGATTAGCCACAAGTGTCTGGAAGATATTTTGTTAGCAACCATGGGTTACCACCTTCAAAATATCTTCTGAAACCTAGTTGCATTTTTAGGTTCAAGTTTAAGTTTTACTGTCTTTTAAAATGGATTTTATGTCATTTTTGTTTATGTCGGTGGGTTGAAGAGATGAATTTTTGTGTCATTTATTTTAGGTCTGATGTCAGTTAGACCTAAAAAGTTTGATTGAGGTCCAATATATTAGAACATAAACCTAAGTTTAATGTCGGTAAAACCTAAAGATCTATGTCGCTTGGATTCGATTTGGATAAAACCTAAAGCATGAAGATGATTTAAGTCTTAAGGCATAAGGATTATTTAGGTTCAATGTTGGTAGAACCTAAAATATGAAAAATTATCTAAGTCATACATAAGTAGACTTAAAGTTTAAGATGGTTTAAGTCCAATCTAAGTGGGACTTAAGAAATATATGAAATAGTTTAGGTTTAATGTTGGTAGAACCTAAGATATGAAAAATGATTTAAGTTTTATATAGGTAGGACTTAAAGTTTAAGATGGTTTAAGTCCAATGTAAGTAGGACTTAAGAAAGATATGAAATAGCTTAGGTTTAATGCAAGCAGAACCTAAAATATGAAAAATAATTTAAGTCCTATATAAGTAGGACTTAAAGTTTAAGATGGTTTAAGTCCAGCGTAAGTAGAACTTAAGAAAGATACGAAATAGTTTAGGTTCAATGTAGGTAGAACCTAAGATACAAAAAATGATTTAAGTTCTATATAGGCAGGACTTATAGTTTAAGATGGTTAAGCCCAATGTAAGTAGGACTTAAGAAAGATATGAAATAGTCTAGGTTCAATGTAGGTAGAGCCTAGGATATGAAAAACAATTTAAGTCCTACATAAGTAGGACTTAAAGTTTAAGATGGTTTAAGTTCAATGCAAGTAGGACTTAAGAATATGAAATAGTTTAGGTTCAATGTAGGTAGAACCTAAGATACGAAACACGATTTAAGTCCCATATAAGTAGGACTTAAAGTTTAAGATGGTAAAAGTCCAATGTAAGTAGGGCTTAAGAAAGATATGAAATAGTTTAGGTTCAATGTAGGTAGAACCTAAGATATGAAAAATGATTTAAGTCCTACATAAGTAGGACTTAAAGTTTAAGATGGTTTAAATCTACTATAATTAGGACTTAAGAAGATATGAAATAGTTTAGGTTCAATGTAGGTAGAACCTAAGATATGAAAAATGATTTAAGCCCTATATAAGTATGACATAAAATTTATTTTGATCCAATGTAAGTAGTATCTAAAGTTGGTTTAGGTTCAATATGAATTAAACTTAAGGTTTGAAATGGTTCTGAGTCCAATGTAGGTAGGACTTAAATTTTGATTTAGATTCAATATGAATTTAAACTAAAGGCTTGATTTGATTTAGGTTGAAGTTGGGTTGAACCTAAGGGTTGAGTTGATTTAGGTTCAAGTTGGGTTGAACCTAAGGGTTTGGATTGACTTAAGTCTAATGTAATTAAGACTTAAGTGTTTAATTAAATATAATTTAGATTAGATCTAATTAGGTTTGAAGGTTAATTAAACCTAACATTGGTAAGGTTTAATTGGTTTTATTAGGCCTATTAAGGGTTAGACTTAATTGGGTTTTACTTAAGCGTAATGTAAGTAAGGCTTAATGGGTTTAATCATAGATAATTAGGGTTTGAACTAATTGGGTTTAGGTTGAATTAAGCTTAATGTAAGTAAGGCTTAATATGTTTAATTAGGTTTAATTAGGGTTAGACCTAATTAGGGTTTAAGTTGAATTAAGCCTAATGTATGTAAGGATTAATTTGTTTAACTAGGTCTAATTAAAGCTAGACCTAATTGGGGTTTATGTTGAATTAAGCTTAATGAAAGTAAGGCTTAATGCTGTTAATTAGGTCTAATTAGGGTTAGACCTAATTGAACTTTAAGTTAAATTAAGCCTAATGTAAGTAAGGCTTAATGTGGTTAATTAGATCTAATTAGGATTAGACCTAGTTAAGGTTTAAGTTGAATTAAGCCTATTATAAGTAAGGCTTAATGTGGTTAATTATTTTTAATTAGGGTTAGACCTAATTGGGGTT
This sequence comes from Phalaenopsis hybrid cultivar, assembly GCA_002079205.1. Lineage (NCBI taxonomy): Eukaryota > Viridiplantae > Streptophyta > Magnoliopsida > Asparagales > Orchidaceae > Phalaenopsis > Phalaenopsis hybrid cultivar. Next base: position 86,403 of record JXCR01096342.1, on the reverse strand, counting down.
TAGGTTTATTTAAGCCTAATATGATTAAGGCTTAAAGTAGTTAACTAGGTCTTATTGAGGTTTAGACCTAATTAGGGTTTGCTTGTCCTAAAACCAATGTTTTTAAGGTTTAAGAAGGTTAATTAGGTCTAATTTGGGATTTAGACCTAATTATGGTTTACTTGGATTAAACCTAAATGTCTGAGTTTGGTTTAAATCCATTCGAAATTGGATTTAAGTTTTAACTTGAGTCTTTGTATGTTAGACCTAGGTGTTTGTTGACCTCACTTTTGGTTGAGGTCTAGTTTCCTCCTTAATAACCTAGGGTCTAGCCATAGGACTTTCCTGTTGACTATTCCTAGAGGACTAATTAGGAAACCCTCACCATTAGAAACTCTAAACTCTTCTTTGCTGAATTTGAAGTTCCACATATTGGTCATAACCTCTAATATTTAGTAGGTGGAGCCCATATGAGGGAGCTCAAAGGGAGTCCCTATAGGATTGTTTGGCCTTAGGATGGACCCTGAGTGCTGTGGCCTTGGTTAGTTTCACACACACACATACTTTATACCCCTCACCTACACTCACAACCTCAGGCTTTAGTCAAATATGCTTAGTTGGTCCCTTAACTTTTTGGGAAACTAATGTAGATGTTCCCCTAGGCCACTATCCCTAGACTAGGGCTTATCTGAGACCAGTACATGGAGGACCCAAAGTAGAGAATTTAATTGGTCTATGGCTCAAGTAGGGTGGTTGTGTGGTTGGCAACCCCAATCCTATTAAAATACCTAATTTAGCCTTCTGCCCTTAAAACTTACCTCAAATTACCAAACTACCATGTAAACCCCAATTTTGACCAAAATCCCAAAAATTATCCAAAATATCAAAATTTGTTCAAAAATCATTTCAAACCATTTAAAACCACCCAAACTGCCCAAAACTCCTGAAAATTTTCAAAATTACCAAAATACCCCTGATTTTACCAAATTAAAAAAATACCCTCGTGACCCAAACTATGCCAAAACCTCCAAAATCATTTCAAATGTCCCTAAAATCAATTTAGACCACTCAATTGAGACCAATTTGACCATTTTGACAAATTTTAAACTAAAGCCCCAAATTGCCTGTAAAGGTCCAATTAACGCAATTCACCCCTAATGTCCACAAATTTGATCCCAATTTTTCCCAATGTCAATTATAAACTCAAAATCATCATGCTAAAAATTGATTGAAAGAAAATCCAAGTTCAATTAGACCCAATTTCAAACCTAAATCCTAAGCCCAATTCAAAATCTCTAAATTGAACCCCCAAACCTATCCAATTGCCCCAAATTTGAATCCTAAAATCTATAGATTACTCAATAAAAATAAAATCGAACCCTCAATTGGCCTTGTTCACACCCCAATCACACTCAAATTCAACTTTTACGAAAAAACCCCAATTTTGCCCCAAACTCCAAATTCCACCAAATTGAACTTCATAACCCGAAAATTTTCACTCAATTAATATTTAATACTCTTCATGGTAATCCCTTGGAGCAATTTGAACAATCAATTGGGTCTAACAAAAACCCTAGCTCAATCCAAACCTAAGGCTAACCCAATTGCTCCAAAATTGGCCATGAGCCAAAATCCATCAAATTGAGCTTCCAAATTAACTCAAAATCACTCAATTCTGTTTCTAAACTAGTTGTGACAATCTTCTACATTGTTTTAGCCAATCTATTGAGCTCAATGCTATGACTAGGCCAACCCAAATTTGACTTCAATCCAAAATGCCCAAAATTGAACCTATGCTCTAAAGTTGACCAAACCAAATCTAATTGATCGAGCCAAAGCCACCATAGTCACCCTTTGGACCATAGTGACAAGGTTAGACCCACTTAGCCCACCCTATATGAGCCATGGATTAATGGTCCCTTGATTTAGAGGATCTCTTCCCATATTTGTCTTAATCCAAGATATCTTTTCCATCAGTCTTAGCCATTCAGACTTAATCATAATTAACGTTCCTTTAGCTCGCTTGACTCTTCATGCGACCATCCTTGGCCTTGCAGGCTGGCCTAGTAGCCGAAAAACCCTAAAACCTAGAGCCACCTTGTTTTAAATTAAGCTCATTTTACCCATCCAAGATGGCTCATCCCAATTGGTCTTTGATACTCTTCAGCCCTCTACATAAGCTGCTAATTGAACTTGAATTGAAGCATATCTAGCCACCTCAAGCTCCTCTTTTTATACTCCCTCACCTATGGCCAAGAAGAGAACTCATCAATTTCCTTAGGGAGACTCTATCAAATTGCTTCCAGATACTCTTCAAGCACTCCTAAACTCAAGCCCATCATTTCCCTCTCCCAATCTCTCTGTGAGAGCTCAATTTTGAGTCTAAAATTTAGTGGTTTTCTTTCACTTAATCCAAACCTTTTCAAACTCCATGTTGACTCTTCCTTTAGCTTCCCTAAGCTAAATGAAGAAGTTTACCATTAAAACCCCTAGTCCTGAGCACTCTAACCCACCTCTAGATCAAGGCCGCTCCACCGTTTCACTAAACTCATACTTGAACCCCATACCAGAGTAAGGTGACACATCCAGGATGTTTTCCAGACTCCACTGAAGCTTGCACAGACACCCAATTGAGGCCTCACCTCTTGGGCAAAGGTGTAGACCATTAACCCTAATTTTGAGCTTGGTTTCACCAATTGTAAAGAGAAATTGTATTTCATAGCATTGTAACCATATAGATGTGTTTTTCTTGAGTAGATGAAGGTGTGGAAATAAACCCTAAGTGATTTGGTTGAGTATCGAGATATATCTTAGGGTTTAAAGTGGAACTACTTATGGGTTAGGTCAGTTAGGGATGATGACCAGGAGCCGTCTGATCGCGTGTGTATCGGATGGAGAGACGAGATCAAGCCGGACGAAGAGATGTTATGATAACCGCGGGATGTGTGGCGCTGTGGTGGCTGGCGACGCTAAATCAGAGAGCGCCGCGTGGAAAACTCGACACATATGAGGATTGTGTGGCCACTGACTGGGTTAAGTAGGAAAATAAGATTTATTGATTTAAATAAATGCCTGGACTTAAAAAATTCATATCTTTACATAGAAAAATCATAAAAATAAAATAAAATTACCAACTTGCTCAGTGAACATAAGAGAATAATGTAGGCCCAAAATAAAATTTATTTAATGAGTCTCTAATTTTTAATTAATTAAATAACTTATGAGGTGTTTTATTTTTATTTGATTAAATTTTATTCATCAAATCTTGAAACTTTGGTGGTTCATTCCTCATTATAAAGGGGATGTTCTGTGATTTTCTCAAGGCCAAAGAGCATCTCTATGCATGTAACTCTAATTTCCAAGCTTGCATGGCTATTTTGGCTTAAAATAATTATATAAATCAAAATATCACTTGAAAAATTACGGGATGAATTTTAGTAGTTTCCCTCTGGTTAGGGAAGCTTAGGAAAAATATCAAGATAGTTTGGATAATTTTTGAATATTTCTATATTTAGTTAAAGGATTATAGCTTGTATTAAATTATTTAATTTAAATATTTTTCAAAAATCAATGAAATCAATTCCACACTATATAGAAATATCATGTTGACTCACTGTAAAAATTTGAAATTTATTTGTTTAAGTTTAAGTACTAAAGTTGATTTTCTAAAAAAAAATATATTTTTTGTACAAAAATAATTAAATTAAATTAAATATACTTTGAAAAAATTATGAAAATGGTTTTTTGAGTTCCTTGTGATCAGGGGCACTTAGGAAAAATTAAAATCATTTTTGAGAAAATACTTTATTTTTAAGCTATATTTAAAATTAAAAAAATTTAAAAAGTTCAAAAAACATGAAAATGGTCAAAAGTGTGCCTAATTGGTTCCTAATCACCTAGGTCTCATTAGAATGTTTTTTTTCTAATTTTTTTAAACTATAAGATTTTAAAAACCTTAAAATATATTTTCTTTATTTTCTCATTAAAATAATTATAATAAATTATCAAAATATGAAATTTGTTTCTTTGAGTTCCTTAAACTTAGGGAGATTTAATAAAAATATAAAAGATAATTTTAAAAATTAAAAATATAATTTATGTTTAAATGATCAATAAAAATCATTAAATAATTATAATATATAAAATATAATTTGAAAAAATCATGGAATTATGTCCAAGTGTTCCTCTTACCTAAGTGGACCTCTAATAATTCTCTCATGACAAAAAATATTATTTTGATTAATTAAATAAATTAAAATTGAAAAATCCTATTTTTGAATAAAAATAATTATATAAATTAAATTAAAATCTAAAAAAACCACAACGACTTCTCTGATATTTTAATTAACTCATGATTGGGGCTCCATGGAAATTTCAAGGTCACTTGGATTTCATTTGATAAGTTATAAGATAAGGAGCCCGAGAGGCAAAATGTTAATTTTGGAATTTTAATATCCTAATTAAATTTTAGGATTAATCAAAGGGTAAATCGGTGATGCGGGTGGATTTAGTGTGTTGTATTTGTAAATATTTTTCAATATTAGAAAAACACATGACAGATACAATAACAAATATGCAAATTAATCTAAAAAAAATAAATTTAGTAAAAATAGTTTTATTTTTTAAAAATTTTTAAACTGCCAAATCCCCTATAAAAATAACGCAAGTATACGTATCACTCAAGTAATAAAAGGCTCTAATGAAGTCCTAGATATTGATCCCACAGGGAAGTTGGAAATGCCTATAAATAAATTCTTAAGATTATAATGTATACTACAATTTTTAAAACTACAATAAGTAAATTTGAATATTAAATACTAGAGTGAATGCTAACTAAAATATAGTTGAAAGACAAAATTAACTAAACTAAGTTCTAAACTTTCAAAAGTAAACTTATGAAAACTAACAAGGTTTTGGTGATGAAAAGTTCAAATTTAAGAAAGCATCCTTCCCCTTTAAAATGAGTATATGGATTGTGAAGAAATTAAAATCATTTGAGTAAATATATATAAACTATTTTGTGCAAAATAGGAGCAATCCTATTCTTTACCCTCTTCCGAGTGCATAAAGAACTTGACTAATCTAGATTTTGGTCCTTAATTTCGTGGTTAGACTGGGAGGATACCGGCTGCCACTCCAGAGCTACCACTACTCCCTCACTTGAGAGCTAAGAATATCGTATCAGCTTCCAATCGACTAGACCAAATTAGTGATTTTAATCTATCACCATAAAATCTCTAATTTTGCATCCAATAAAGTATATTTCCCTATTCATTTACACCCAACTCCATGGATGACATACTCTCATATGAAATCAAATGTGATTCTCCTAATGTTGTAGAAATAATAGCCCTTTTGGAACATATGTTTCTCAACACATTTTAACAATTCAATTGGCCCAATCGAAAAGTAAATGAAGATTGGAGCTCAAATCATCACAAATGATTGACATTTATAATCATATAAAACAAAATAAGTTCTTCACAAAACCATATCTCAGAGTTGGGAGAAGGATAAATAAGACTACTCAGAATTCATGAGAAGGATATGATAAAATACGAATTTCATATATAAAAATTAGTTTACAAAAAAAAAAGAAATAAAAGACACAACTTATCTCACAATCCTTCTTAAGCAAATCCCTAGAAGTTCTCTTCAAGCCTTTCTTTCCTTACAAGCACTCTCAATTCTCTCTTAGAAGTGTAATTAAGAAGAAATGTTTCACCTTCCCTCTTCTCTTATATATATATCTCTCTCTCTATCTCTTCTTTTCACCCCTCTTACACGCCACACCAAAACCTCTTTTAGTCCTAGAATTCCCTCTCTTTTATAAAAGGCTACCGCCCTCCAAAATTCTATCCAAAAGTCAACTCTTTTGAATTCAAAAGACATGTCCATTGATCCAGGAGACATATCCCTTCATAAGAGAACCTTCCAAATTGTCTAGATACATTGAATTACTTCAAGGGGTGTTTAGAATAAGTGTACCTTTGAAAATTCATTTCGAACGGACTTAATTCCCAAAAAAGTCATCTCTAGCGCATTTTGCGCCAGATCTGGCACATCTTGTGCCAGTTCTCTGTCAAATAACACATCTGGCGTATCTTGCACCAGTTTGCTGAAGACCGCGATGTTTTGGGTTTTGATGCATCTGGCGCATCTTGCACCAATCTGGCACATCTTGTGTCATAATCCAAAAATTCACTATTTTGGCTCTAAATTTTGTCATTTTTGCTAATTTTACTCCAAATACCCTAAAATTGATATGTCTGCATGAACATGACTGCAGTATCACCAAAAATAAGCATAAAATATATACTTAAAACTACATATTATTTAGGTGTATTAAAATCTCCCAAAATTAAATGTTACTTGTCCTCAAGTAACACTTTTACTTCATAAAAGCATTTGAATTAGGATAGAAATTAACTTATAACTTCTATACTTTAGTTTAATAAATAAAATAGTAGAATTTAAGAAAAAACCTTTAATAAATTAGATTCAAACTCTAAGTTTAAGAGATTTTAGTAATCAATTTTAAGGTTTCTGAATATCTATTCATTTCAAGAAGAATCACAATTTGTCATATCAAGGATACTTAGAATATTCATATGAAAAAAAACTTAATGAAAACTTTACTAATAATGCTACTAATACTCTAACATAAAATTAGAAAATGTAATAAAGCCTTTTCCTTAAGTTGATTCAAGTGAAGCCAATTTTTGATTAGACATCTCCTCAAGCTACTCCTCACTCATTTTTCTTCTCTTCTTTCTTTTTTTTTTAAAGTGAGGATTACTATATCTGGTTAGCCTTTAATAGTTTTGAACTTCACTATCTTTTTCTTAAAGTCAATACCCTTACCTTTCTTCATTTTATAAACTCATATTAGTTTATGATTTTCATAAAGTCTCATTCTTTTTTTCTTACATGAAACTCTAAGATTTTTAAAAATTCAAAAAAAAAATTCCTTTACTTTAAATATAAAAACATAGTCTTATCCTATCAAACCAAATATCTTTAACTTTAGAATTGACCTGTATTATTAAAAACTTTTTACCTAAATTTACCATAATATTCATAAACATAAGTTTAGTCATTTAAAGTTAAATTTTAATATCCCAGATCATGTTAAATTAATTTTAAAAATATTGTTAATTGAGAACAAATAAAGTTAGTTTACTTCTTTTTAAAAGAAATTTTACTTTTCCCCAAACTTAAGTTTTTAAGTAATTTAAAAATGTTTTAGTACAAAATTATTTGGTGAAAGAAAACAGTAAATGCATGAGACTAAAAACTAACTTGTAGAGGATTTTCGACTATAAAACTTAGCTCTGGTATACTGCAGGTACTAACTTTTAAAATACATACAGGCTTTTAAGCATTAAATCAAACATAAGATATTCTAAAGAATTTGCTGAGAATTAAAAACGGAAACAAAAACTGGAAATACTAAAAATTTAGAAAAGGTAAAAATCTACAGTTACTATTACAATTTTAAGTTCAAAACGCATAATGAAAGTTTTAAGATATCAGTTTCAAATGTTAACCAAATAACATCCAATAAACATAACAGACAAACAAACAACCAAATAATTAAACTAAACTCCTAAAAATATCAATCTTCATCACCTTCCCATCATGAATAAGAGCATAAGGAGTGAAGCTGGGGCAAGTTCGAAATTCCACATTGGATTCACCCCTAAGATATCTAACCATAGCTTCCTCAAAAGCTATATCATGCTGAACTCTCCTTTGCTTATACTCATCATTATAAGCATTCCTTGCTCCAATTTCTCCAATTTGATTTTGCATAATAACTATATCCATTTGTTAAATCATGAGCTGCTCCATAATATTCTCAAGTGATGCAGAGCGAGAAGTAGATTCCCCTACAGTTGATGTGGAGGGTCTATCACAACCTCCACTCCTGGTCTCAACAAATGATTCAACTCTTCGAACTGTATGCTTCCCAATAAGGTTTTGTGGTAGTACTCATTCCTCATTTCTATGGGACTCTACTCTTGATAGCTCACATAGAGTGAAAATCAGGGAAGGCTAACCCAAAGCACTGGCTATAGAGCTCTTAGCTATGCTCCGAGCATGATGAACTATAAGAGCACCAACATCTATTGCTTTCATGTTCTAAATTCAATAGTTTAATATAGATCTATCATTCATTACATCAGTCAGGTGATTTGTGAGAAGTAATTTAGTAGAGATGAATTGGTGTCATACCTTTGACTGAATAGTCAATATGGAAGCAGAGAAGTTAACTTTGTTATTATTTTTAATTCTCTATTCTCCTCTTCCATCAGTCAGATAGGCAATCACTTCATCCAGTGATGAATCAGTCATCACAAATTCACTGTATTCATCACAAAATACATTCCTCAACCCATAAAAAACTTTGATCCTTTCTCCAGTAAATTTAACTAGCTGTCCTCTTACAAGGATGTGATCGTCAGCAGTGAACCTCAAGTTGGCATAAAAATTCTGAATCATTGGTACAATTGCTACTGCAGTGAAGTAGCAAAACCTTTCCCAATTTCTGGCAATGATCAACCTCTCGATCTAACCACCCGCGTTAGCAAATGCTTGTTCCTGGATCAATCTTCTTGATTCTATTTGAGTGTTATAACTGTGTTGGGCCTTGAGATTGACAAATCTTTGTGCAAAAAAAATCATCTAATGACCTTCCTCTCTTTACTCATGGAGCCATTGGAAGTTCTATGAAAATCCAAATAAAATCTAAATAAATTATAAAATAAAAAATCTAACTCCCCATGTAAGCTTATTTGGTAAGAAACTTTTCATCATGACTTTTCTTCAAGCTTCTTAATAAAAAACTCCAAATTTTGGATTTTCCATAATATAAGAAAAATTAATGGTGAAAATAAAAAATTTCTAAGTTAAAGTGAAGCTCTTACTAAGAGAAGTTGAAATCTAAGATTTTTGGCCTACGAAATCATCTCTATCATGCACAATGTGAAGCCATAGGTCAAGGTTTAGAGGCAAGAGATGAACCAAGCAGTTAAAATGGAGTTTTACTATGCAATTTTGTGGTTTGAAAGGCAATCTAGCATTTTTGGAAATTCGTCGTATCTTGCGCCAAATCTGGCGCATCATGTGTCAACTTTCAGTAAATTGGCGCATCTTGCACCAATGCCTTGATTTTTCCAGATTTCATTTTATGTGAAAATCTACAACGCATTATTTTACGTCTACCTCTAATTAACTTAAATGAACTTTTATAATCATAATTAAACATTACTCTAACACCAAACCTTCACAAACAACACAAAACTCACTTTTATATATAAAATCCGTGATATTACAAACTAACATTTTTTCAAGCCAACAAACATCTAATTCAGTGTCCAAAGCAAACTAGAACATCCTAATACTAAAATCTAAACATCAAAATACCAAACTCAAACATAGATAAAGTTCAACAATAAAAGTAAATATAATTCAACATAACAAAATAACTAAAATAAGCTATACTAGACAAAACGTTCCATGCATAGATTAAGTTCAAAAATTTTCTTCACTGTCATCCTCCTGGATATCTCCCATAAAATTGTAGTGCAAATACAAGTTTTAGAAGGGTTAATAAGGAAACTCATCAGTTGAATCCTCTCCAATCCAAGCATTTTTCTTGAACATACATACCAAACCTTTTTCAATACAATCAATATGCTCAAAATGTTCCTTCAGTGTCCAATCAAAATGATTAAACATTTCAAAAACATTCTCAATTGAATGCATAAGATTATGCAACTGTTTTTCTATCTTCTTGATTCTTTCCAACAGTGCGTTTGAACTGAAGTAAGGCAAAATAGTTGATGAAATCTGGGATGCTTGATCCATTAATATATTCATATCATTCTCATCCCCCATTCTAACATAATTTTAATAAACTTCTGTATCCATCGGCTTCCAAGGAAGAAGCACTTTTCTCTAGCTCTCATAAGTACTTGCAATTGACTGCACAATAGGAAAATAGTGGATGGATGTCCCAGTCCAGTAGCAGATCCATTGACAATCAAATCCAAAACTGATTTCACAATTATATCTCCAATGTCAAAAGGTTTTCCAGTTTGAATATAGTAGTACAGAATAACACTCTCCTTAGTTACCTTACTGATTTTCATAGTAGGAAGTAATTTCAATACAATAAACAAGTGTCATGCCTTAGAAGTAGGATTTAACAATGATGAAGAAAAACTGACATTTCCATCATCTTTGGCCTCCCAATTTGCATCTTCATCCGTAAGGTATCGATAGAGTTCATTCATATTATCTCTAGTAGGGGTAAAATTTGCTTAGTGGCAAATAGACACATTTTCAATCATAAACATTATTATTGAAGGAGTGAATTGCATAAACCAGCCCCGCACATAGAAAATTCCTTGGTTAATTCCATATAAATTTGCATAAAACTCTTTCACCATAAAGATAACTATGACGACAGTAGTTTAACAAAGCACTTCCCAGCATCTCTGCACAATAATCTCTTCGACTCGAGTATTCGGTGTGTTGAATCCTCGATTCACAAACCCTTTTTTTATTAGCCTCTTCTTCACTAGAACTTGGTCTTGCAAATTATGCGCATCGAAACTGATGAAGTTTCTCTGGTTGAAAATTCCAAATCTAGTGGAGTTTTTAGAGTTGGACGCCATTGGAATTGAAATCTAATGACTCTTCCCTTGTTTTTCCCCTAAAATGGACTTTGGAATAAGTTTATGGGAGTTATAAGGAAAAGAACCGACCAAAAACTGCCAAAATTTGCCTTATGAAACGTTTTAAGTCATTTTTGTCGCTGCGGTATATCATGCGCCGACTTTGGCGCATCATGCGACAGCTCACTGGAATGTGGCGCATCATGCGTCAGTTCCAAAATACACAGACTCTATAAAAAATAATGTCATTTCGATTTCGATAAAAAAAATTCTCAATTCTTCCTTATAATTAGGTAAATAAAGATGTTATAAATTTTTTTTCTCAATTTCAAATTTCTTAAATACACAGACTCTATAAAAACATAAATATAAATATATGTAAATATTCTAAACAAAAACATGAAGGCATAATGAACAACGATAAGTATGGGTTGCCTCCCACAAAGCACTTGGTTTAATGTCGTCAGCTCTACATTTCCAGTATTTATTCTAGGTGACCCAACATTACTGTCTTTTTGTAAATTGGCCTTTGACTATCAAAGTATTGTTTCAATATGTGTCCATATACTTTAATAATCCTTCTAGTCTTGGTATCTTCAATATTAACAGCTCCATAGGGATAGACTTTTACAATTTTGAATGGCCCTTTCCACCTTGACTTCAGTTTTCTAAGAAATAATTTTAATCTTATATTGTATAGTAAACTTCATGTCCATGTTCAAATTCCTTTTTTATTATCTTTCGATCATACCATTCTTTCATTCTTTCCTTATAAATCTTAGCATTTTCATAAGATTCATTCCTAATTTCTTCAAGCTCATTCAATTACAATAATCTTTTCTCACCAACTTCTTTCAAATTGAAATTGAATTCCTTTATAGCACAATAAGCTTTATGCTCCAATTCTACTGGCAAGTGACAAGTCTTCTAAAAAAATTAATTTATAAGGGGACATTCCTACTTGTGTCTTATAAGCTATCCTGTATGCTCATAATGCCCTATCGAATTAGTAGACCAATTCATTTTATTAGGGCTTATTATTTTTTTCCAAAATTCTCTTAATTTGACAATTAGTTACTTCTACCAAGCCACTAGTTTGAGGATGATAAGCGGTTGCAATTTTATACATTATATTATATTTTTCTACCAATCTTACAATTGTTTCATTTCTAAAATGAGATCCTCCATTGGTAATGATTACCCTTGACATTCCATATATTGTAAAAATATTTTTAATTAAAAATTTTGAAATACTACGAGCATCAAAATCAAGGTAAGGTGATTGCTTCAATCCATTTTGAAACATAATCCACTGCAATCAACTGAAAGGGTTGATGTAGAAGGGGAAAAGGACCAGGTGTGCAAGTCTTTGAAGCTCAACATGATAATAGAGATTGAGATTTAAGGGATCATCCAATGGATGATAACTTAGCTTTGCAAATGAATATGACAATGGAAGAAGAATGGCAAGTCCAAAAATCTAGAAAAAATAAGAAAGGTTTCATGGAATTGAAAATCTGGAGGAAGGTGCATACTCTTTGAGGGAAATAAATTATCATCTAGAAACGAAGGAGGCTATGACAAGAACCAGGAGGAGGGGGAAATCCATCTCCATTGGATGATGCATTTTCTATGCTGGAATGTTAGGGGATGGCACATCCTAAATCCCTTAACAGAATCCTGGCTCTTAATAAGATGTATAAATTTTGAATTATGGTTATCTTGGAGCCCATGGTCTCCAAAAACTCTAAAAAAAATCCTAAAGAAGTTTTATGGCTTTACTAAATTCCCAAATATCAAGAATAAAATTTGGGTGCTCTGTAGGAAGGAGGTTCTTTGTAATATTCTATGGGATCACACACAATTTCTCCACATTCAGTTTAACATTGGTGGGCAGGATGGTTTGGCCACTTTCATATATGCTGGGAGTTCTACTTTGGCTAGAAAGGAGTTATGGGACAACCTTCAAACTATTAGTAGGTCCTGTAATTCCATTTGGTTGGTTGGTGGAGACTTCAACTACATCTCAGCACCTTTTGAAAAATTGGGAGGAAGGCCTCCAGATTATAATCAAATCAACTATTTCAATGATAACATCATTTTTTCAGGCTTATTTGACCTGGGTTTTAAGGGGCCTAGGTTCACTTGGAGTAGAGGCTCTCTCCGAGAAAAGGTTGGATAGAATGCTTGTCAACTCTTTATGGCTGAGTGAATTCTTACACACTTCAGTTCAACTCCTTAACATGTCTGGCTCAGCCAAAAGCCATTACTTATCTCTATTTCTGCCTCCCCCACAAAGCACAAGTCTAGATTTAAATATCTTAATATGTGGTCTTCCCAACATGATTTCCTTAACCAAGTGGCCCAGGTGTGGAAGGACTGCTACCATAAAAACCCTTTGATTAAATTGTGGTTACTTCATAAGAAGATGGGCAGACATCTTTCTGCTTGGATTTGTTTAGTGGTGAGACATGTTAATCTGAAGGTTCAAGAGGCTGAAGAAACTGTTGCTCAGTTGAAGGAAAGCTTGGAATCAAATCCTGATCAGGAAAATAAGTTTTGAGGGGGACGGGAACTCGAAATACTTCCAATCTTGTATCAATTACAGAAGAAAATGTAACACCATCCATAAAATTCAGGATTCATCATGGGTTTGGCATCATTCTGCTAATTCAATTGCATCTAGTGCTGTCAAATTCTTTCAAAATCTCTTTACCCAGCCTCTTGGCACCAGATCCCTAATTCAGAAGGAGCTGTTCAGTCTTGACAAGGATTACACAAGGGACTGTGACCATGCTTCCGTACCTGATGAGGAGGAAGTCTGGGCTGCCCTTACTGCCATTGATAATTCCAAAGTTGCTGGCCCTAATGGTTTTTCTGTAGATTTCTACAAAAAAGGCATGGAAGATCATTCAAAGTGATATGGTGGAAGCTTTTTAGAGTTTCTTTAGGGGTATGGATCTCCCAAACTACTTTAAATGCTCTATAATTATTTTAATTCCTAAAAACACTTCTAAACAAAATTGGGATCACTTTAAGCCTATCAGCATAACTAATGTTTTGTCCAAGATCATTAGTAAAGTGATCTCTAATAAAATTCAATCTCACTTACCCCACCTCATAAGTGAAAATCAATCAACATTTATTAAAGGCAGAAGCATATTGGAGAATGTGCTTTTGGCCTAAGAATTGGTCTTGGATTTGGATAAACAATGCAGAGGAGGCAGTGTCATCTTCAAAATTGATATCAAGAAAGCTTATGATATCATCCATTGGGGCTTTATTGAGGAGGTCTTAACTATTAGAGGTTTTTCTGCATCCTTCATATCTTTGATTAATAGATGGTTATCTAACAATTATCAATCCATCTTCATTAATGGCATGTCACATGGCTTTCTCAGTGCATCTAGAGGTATCAAGCAAGGTGATCCATTGTCCCCCACTATATTTATTCTTGACTTTGATTATTTGTCTAGGATTTTTAATCAGCTATTGGTAAATTCTCCCCATTTTTTATATAGTCATAAATCCAACATTACCTATTAACCACCTAGCCTTTGTTGATGATGTAATTGTATTTGCAAAAGCTATCGAGCCAGCAGTCAAATTGGTTGTTCACTATTTGAAAAAGTTTCAAGCTTGTTCAGAAATGATGTTCAATGCCCAGAAGTGCCATATTGTTTTCAGCCAAAGAGTAAAGCCTGATATCAAACACTGGATAACTGATTTAACTGGCTTTTGCACTAGCTCCCTTCCTCTAAAATATTTGCAAACTTTGTTGTTGAAAGGAAGAACTAAACAAGTCCAGTTTGAAGATATTGTTATAAAAATACAGGAAAAGCTTAATTGTTTGTCTAACTCTTTCCTGTCTAATGGGGGAAGGGTCACACTTCTGAAAAGTATTTTGGCTGCCCTCCCCTCCTACCTATCCCAGGTAGCTGTCATGAAGAAATCTATTCAGAATAATCTTGAAAGAACCTTTAATGGATTCCTTTGGGTTGGTCAAACAAAGATAGTGGACTGGGTAAGATGGCAGAAGATCTGTAAAAGTACCAGAGCTGGGGGACTGGGTTTCAGAAGCTTTCAACAGATCACACAAATCAATTTTTGTAAACTTTGGATTATGTTCAGAGCACAAAATTCTCTATGGCCAAATTTATGAAAGGAAAATATTACAAGGATCTTCGTCCCTCCTAATTATCCAGGAAATGTAGAGACTCAAGAACCTGGGTTAACATGATGAAAGTCAGGACTAAGGCTGAAAACCTCTTCATATGGGAATTGGGGGAGGGTAGGATAAACTTTTGGCTTGACAATTGGACTGGGGAAGGTAAAGTCATACCATATTATCTTCATTTTGTTGATCTCTCTACACAGGTTGCTGGTCTATGGACTGATAGCAACTGGAACCTGCAGGCTCTAAACAATATTTTGGATAATACCCATATCCATCAAGTTATGAGGATCTCCCTAGATTCTTCCAAGACTGATAAACTAATTGTTAAGAAGGGTTATTCTTAGACCCTTTTTACTACAATTTTCAGCTCTTGTTTCCCTCAGCAAGAGGTTCCTTGGGGTACAATGGTTTGGAGTAAATTTTTGTCCCCTTCTATTTCTTTCTTCTCTTGGAGACTCCTCCATGGGTTACTTCCCACTGATGATATATTGAAATTGAAGGGTTAGAGGGGCCCCTCCAGGTGTGCCTTATGCAAAACTAAGGAAGAATCTATACAATAAATGTTCTTTAATTGTTCTGTCAGCTAGGAAGTATGGAACTTTCTGATGCCCAAAATGAAGATTATTACTATCATGCTTTACTAGTATGATTTTTCTCAGAGCTGGCAGGATTGGCATTCTCTATCTCTACCTCCTTTACCATGTATTACAGTATGGTTTGTTTGGATGGAAAGAAACTAGATAAAGTATGATGAAGCTAAGCAAGAAGCAGCTGCCATAGCTACAAACTGTTTCAGTTATCTGCAGAAACATTCAAGTCTTAAAAAGATACCTGACATTTTATGCCAACCCATCTCTACTATTCCAAGGACTGTCTCCTATACATTAATTTCCTAGAAGTCCCCCCCAACTGGGTGGGTTAAAGTCAACACTGATGGCAGCTATTCAACCCCACATGCTAGGGTGGGTAGTGTCCTTAGAGATTACAAGGGATTTTACTTGCTTCACTTCCTTACCCCAAACTGGGTAGAAGACTCTCTAGATGCTGAAACCCAAGCAATTTTTTGGGCCATCTTTATTGCACAAAAGTGTGGTTTTTTCCATTTAATTGTAGAATCTGATTCCCAGATTTTTATTAACATTTTAAAGGGGAGGATGGCTGTTCCTTGGAATCAGCAATATTGGCATGATAATATTCAAAGAATGAGGTTGGGACTAAGGCTTCAATACTCTCATACGTACAGAGAAGAAAACAGACCAGCTAATTGGCTTGCTAAACATGCACTCCACTCTAACGAAGCTCTGATAAGTAAAAGCACCATTCCCCTTTAGCTTTACTTTTGAAGGGAGACCTTGAGGCTCTTCCTTTTATTAGAATTGTAGTTTAAATGAGGTGTTTGGAAGTTTTTATTCCCAATTTTGTAACCTTTTTTAGTTTAATGAATTAGGAGCTATTTAGCTCCTTTACAATATATATATATATATATATATAT
>JXCR01096342.1:56216-70016 GCA_002079205.1 Phalaenopsis hybrid cultivar | reverse complement strand
TATATATATATATATATATATTAAGGAAGGAGCAAAGCTCCAACTTTTCGGTGCTATTTTTGGTTGGAGAGTTACCCATAAGAAGCTGTTAGTCACCGGAATTTAAATTACATTGCCCGCTTCGGAAGGACATTTTAATTTACTTATATATTTAGTTTTAAAAAAAATATGAAATCAAACTGACCCCATATTTTTCATAGGTTAAATGAAGAGCGTTGTACCTCAAGTATGAAATCAAACTGACCCCATATTTTTCATAGTTTAAAATGAAAGAGCACTGTACCTGGGTATGAAATGAAACTGACCCCATATTTTTCATAGTTTAAATGAAAGAGCACTATACCTCAAACCTGTATCTATCTCGAAGGATAAACACAAGACTTGAGGATGAGGCTCGATCAAATAAACTAAGTAACATATGACGTCTGTTTGGTCTGCGAAACATTTATATTTGCCGACAAGTTCCCCTATTTAATATAAAGAACTAAATAGGGTTTATATTCAGCTGGGTTCGGACATGCTTCCTAAAAGAGAAAGCCCCTATAGTTAATTACATCTTAAATGACCAAAGCGACCTAAGAAGACTCTCGATAAAAATCAAGAAATATTATCTTCAAGGAGTTTCAAATGGGAGGAATTTTTAATGAGATCGAACGTAGAGGTGTGAAAGGGGATTGGTTTAAATTTGGAAGATTTTGTTGTAGAGTCCAAAGGTGGAAGAACTAGGGGATGTCATGGATTTAGGGGAGAACCTCAGTGACTTCCCAAGCTATCCTAATGTTTGGCTTCAATTTTGAGGAGAAATATTTAAGTGTTTCTTCCTGCATGACTTCCCAAGCTATCCTAATGTTTGGCTTTAGTTTTGAGGAGAAATATTTAAGTGTTTCATCTGGCCAATTTTATTAGTTAGGGCTTACATTCGTATGAAACGATCACACAAATAGCCTGGAAGATGTGACGATTTAGGTCGTGACCAACGAAGACCTCAGAATCCTAAGACGAGTTAGGGCTTATATTGTATAGCAGGGCTGTACAGAGATCTAAAGATAAGGTGAGGATTTACGTTGCATAAGCAAGCAACCTCAAAGTCCTATGGCTTTGTTGTTTATATCTAAGGAAGGAACATTAGTTTAGCTGGGGAAGACAGGTTTAGCTGGGGAAGATGGTCGTGCTGCCCACCATGTTAGCTCCAAGCTCCTCACCGTGATGAGTTTGAGTTTTCTGGTGTGTCAAGTTATGATGTCAAATCAGGTGGCCCTATGGCTAAGTTCTTTAAATTTTATGGGGGCATGTTAAAGTTGATTAGAGCGACACAGGTTAGGATCCTACATAAATTTTATGAGAGCATATTAAAGTTGATTAGAGCGACACCGGTTAGGATCCTACGGTTCTCTCTAAATTTTATGAGGGCATATTAAAGTTGATTAGAGCGACACCGGTTAGGATCCTACGGTACCTTAAATTTTATGAGGGCATATTAAAGTTGATTAGAGCGACACCGGTTAGGATCCTACGGTTCCCACGTTCCGGTATGAGGGCATATTAAAGTTGATTAGAGCGACACCGGTTAGGATCCTACGGTTCCCTCGTTCAGGCATATGGGGGCATGTTAAAGTTGATTAGAGCGACACCGGTTAGGATCCTACGGTTCCCTCGTTCCATTACCACTGTTTTCTATTAGATTCACTTAGTCCAAATGAACTTACTAAACTCAACTTAATGTGTTCCATAATTTCATTTAGACTGTGGGAAGCCTCGTTAGCAACCGTAGGTTACCTCCTCCGAGGAATTCTAGATCATCCGATAGAGACATCTTAAGTTAGTTGCAATTGTAGTTTTGTGTGATGTTTGTGACTAAATTTTAAGTTGTTTAATATTTTGAATGTTGTGGAGGTGATTTTTATCTTGGTTGATTTTAGTTTTAGTTTTGGTTTTGGTTTTGTGGTTATCATGATAGTTTTAGTTTTCATGCAGGGTGGCATCGTTGTTTAGCATGCAAGTTTGTATAAGCACAAAAGTATAGCATAAAAGTACAAGAAAGATAATGCTAAAAACTGTAAAAAGTGTACATGGCGAGTCTTCTCGTTCCACCATCTGAAACTCGAAAAGCATGTTAAGGCAGTTTATATGAAACAGGGAAGTAACGTTTTGATGACCTACCTAACCCTAGGTCATATCTTGGTGGGTCCTTATTAATTTGATTAAGGATGATATTTGTTAAGCAAAACATATTAAGCTTAGTGGCTCTCTGAGGTATCCAACAGGTTAAGAGGAAGAAGCAGGTCCATGCTTCCCTCTTTTCACCTGGTGAAAAGCCTCAAGCTCATTTGAACTTATTATGTTGCCTAATAATTCATCCTATGAACACCATAATGCTCAATGAACATTGATGTATCAATTATCCCTAAGAGTAAGGTAATTATCATTTATAATCTAATTTTGAAAATTATGTTAAGACCCTTAAAAAGGTAAGTTAGTGTTATTGGAACACTTAGCCAAATTTTGGTCCTAATTGGGCTTGTAGTGTTTGAAAGATATTCTATTTTTAATTATGTTTGTTTTTCTAATCCTCATTTAATCAGTCTTGATTTAACTTAGATTACTACTAAGCCCTTAATACTTAGGTGAGTGTGTTAATTAGTTTTGAAGATGTTAAGCTTTAGGTGATCATGATTTATTATTTGAATTTCTTATAATAATCAGATAAGGGGTATTAAATTGATTAATTATTGACTTCAAAAGTCATACCCTAGTCCTAGGTTCATTTTATTTTAATAAACTTCCAAATTTTAATAATCTAAAAATTTATTAACTTACAAAATAGGGGTATTAAATTGATTAATTGTTGACTTCAAAAGTCATACCCCTAAGTCCTGGGCAATAAACTTCCAAATTTTACTAATTTAGAAATCTATTAACTTATCTTTTTAATTAAGAAAGTAAGGTTGGTTTCTTCCAAATTTTAATAATCTAGAAATTTATTAACTTATATTTTTAATTAAGAAAGTGAGGTTGATTTCTATCAATTAACCCTTTATGTTTAAAACAAACTGATTAAGATCAGAGGTTACCCATTTCCTCCAACCCCTTTGGGTTTCAAACATCAAATAAATTGATTAAGATTAGAGGTTACCCATTTTCCCTCCTTGTGAATTAAGCCTAACATGTTTAATTAAGGCAAGGTTTCCAAAATTACACATTTGCCCCTAAGGCTCTAACACTTCATAATTACAATTAACCCCTTGTGTTTCAAAAATCCAAATAAACTGATTAAGATCAGAGGTTGCCCATTTTCCTCCTTGAATTAAGCCTAAATGTTAATTAAGATAAAATTTCCAAAATTACACATTTGCCCCTAAGGCTCTAACACTTCATAATTCATCAAATTTAATCCAAATGACTTTGAAAGTTTTATACTACCTTATTCATGGGTCATGTAAGATATCAGAGGAGAAAATGTGATTTTTTAAAATTTAATTAAATTTATATAATTATTTTCATGCAAAAATAGGATTTTTTAAAGAATATTCCTAACTTTACCAAGGTAAATCTGAATCGCTTGAAATTATTATTGGAGGTAGACCTAGACTAAAGAAGTCTTTGGACAAAATTTCATAATTTTTTGAATTTTCTTGAACTTTAAGAATTATTTTAAGGTTTGGGGTATTTATTAAATAAAAAAAATTTTAAATGGGGAAAACTAAGTTTTGTTTTTTTGAAAGATCTTCCTAAGGTCAAAGAACCTAGAGGAGAAAATTTCATATTTTTATTAGTTTTATTTGATTTATTGGAATTATTTTAGTGAAAATCCATTTTTAGCTTTTAAAACTTATTTTTAAGCTTTAAAATTTTGCATCTTTATTTAGAAAATCAGGAAAAATATCCTAATTGTTCCTAAGTGCTTAGGAAGCAATTTAGAACATTTCTATGAATTTTATTATTTTTGTGATTTTTATGTATTTTTTAATTATTTTAAATATTCAAAATAGGCTCAAAAATCAAGTTTTTATTTTAAACACCATTTTACTTTTAGAAAATACCCCCGATCACAGAGAGTTCAAAAAATAAGTTTTTGTCAATTTTTGAGTTATATTTTGAAAAAATCATTTAAGTGCTAAAATGATACTTATCTTTAAAAATCAACTCAGGCCATCAAATGAACTCAAAATGCTTTGAAATTTTTATGATGAGTTCTCTGGATCTAAAACAATAGTGGAGATAAAAAATTAAGTCATTTTGTTGTTTGTATTTTTCAAAATTAGGCATCTTAGTGATTTAGGATTTGTAAAGATTAGGTGTATTTTGAATGACTTGGCTCATGAGAAATTTTCCTAAAGGTTCTCTGGTCATCATAATTCTTCCAAAATTTTCTTGAATTTTTCTAAGCAACATGCTAATTTTCATGATTAATTTAAGAAAATAATGCATATAAACTTGAAAAATATGGATCTATGTCTAGGGACCTTCTTTGAATTTGAAAAAAATCAGAAAATATCCCCTAAGATAGAGGTAACAACATGCTAAAATTTCAATCCATGGTGATGCGCCTATATGCATGGAGAATCAAAACTTTCAAATGAGTGTTTAATTAATTAAAAATAAAATATGCATCACATGGACTTAAAATTATTTCCACATTATTCTCCTCTATTCACTAAGCAAGGGGGTATTTTTATTTTATTTTTATGATTTTTCTACAACAAGATATGAATTTTTAAAGTTAAGGATCATTTTTTAATTTTTTTAAATTCCTTATTCATCTATTTAAACGAGCGGCGTTGACTGGATCCTAGGCAGCTCCCAAGGCCCTCGTGGCGCGCTCTGTTTGGACGCCGCCATCCACATAGCCACTAACTCGGCTAGCGATTCATGTAAGGAAACACTGTCCAACTTGATCTCCTCCATCCATCCGATACACGCGCGATCGGATGGCTCCCCATCATTGTCCTCGATAGAGTGATCCCATGACCATCCACACTAAAACCCTAAGATCTCAGCCTAGACTCAACAAAATCACTTTGGGTTTAATTCTATGGACTCGTCTAAGTGAGACGAACATATCCATATGACAATCATACAATTAAATCAAGCCTAATTAAATGGAAAATCAAAATAGACTCGAAATGAAGAGGAGATTAATACTTTGGCTATGAGAAGGAAAGCTTCGATCAGAGAGTCTTGACACATTTGTTGGGGTCTAAAGAAGCTAGGGATTAAGCCTCTGGTTTTAGTGAAATTCCTAGACCTAAATTTGACCAAGGCTGATTTCAGGTGTTGACCAAAGTCTATACTAGGGGGTCTATGAAAGGGGTATTTGATGGGGCTTTGGCTTCTTTCAATGTTGTGAAGGTGTGGGTGAGTTTAGTTTGCGTTTGGTGGAGTGTAGAGGTGTGGAGAGCTTTGTCCTGTCTCCGGCAAGGTTTTGAGCTCAAAAATTGGGCTCTGGCAAGGGGATTCAGGGCAATGTGGTGGTTGGGTTGCACTGAGGAGGTCTCAAAGAGGCTTTGGGATCAATTTGGGGAAGTCTCTTAGAGGAATTTTCAACTCTCTCTCCATGGCCGTGGAGGGGAGCTTTTTATATAAATGGCCTTAGGCTTGCTTCCATGGCCAATTGGGGGGTGAAATGTGCTTCCTTGGTGGCGGGCATAGAGGCTCTAAGCTTCAATTTGGATGAGGTGGCCTCTAGATTTGAATTGGGTTTAATTCCATGGGGGTGGCTCTCAATTTGGCCATTTTTCAGCCACTAGGCTCGCCGGCCGGCCATGGGAGGTGGCTAGGGAGGTCAGGTGAGCCAAGAGAATATGTCACAACAATTTAATGATTTTAGGCTTTGTTTTGGCAAAAATATCCAAGGCATAAGAAAATATGGCATTAAATCCCTTGATTTAGGGGACCTTTAGTCCATGTTTTAGTTTAGGTGATTTTAAGAGGTTTAGGCTGGCCACTAGGGTCCAACTAATGGCTGTGGAGTTATTAATTTGGTGGATTTGGGGTAGTTAGGCCATCTTTAGTGCATGGGTTCAATGTGGGTTCAAGTGATCAAAGCTTGGGTTTGGGCTTGTCTATCCATGTCAATTGGCCTAATTAATTGATCAACATTGTGTATATGATTGTTATGAAGATTTTTGGTGAATGGTTGAAGTGATTTTGAGTTCAATTGGTGGGTCAATTTGAGGGATTTTTGAAATTTAGTCAATTTGGGCATATTGGGCTAGACATGGGTCTAAGTTGGGCTAGCCTTGGGCTAAGTCCAAATTGAATAGATCAAATAATCAAGGTAAATGTTGTGAAGATTTTTCATGAAGGGATGGAGTGGAAATTTTGGGGCTAAGGCCATCAATTTGGTGAGATTTTGAGACATGGCCAATTTGGAGCAAATTTGGGGCTTTTTAGACTTAAGTTGAAATAGAATGAAATTGAGGCCTCATCAAGGCTAATTTAAGGTCACGTTTGATTTATGGGGATGTTATGAAGGTTCTTCAACACAAATTGTGGCCAATTGAGTGGGCTATGGGTTCAATTTGGTGGAACGAAGTCATGGGGCCAAAATTGGGGTTATGATCTAAATCAAAATTGGGTTCAAATGATGGACTAATTGGGCTTGGATTTGGTCTAGATTGGTCAAATCAAGTGTGTATTTGAGTTTAGAATTGAAATTGGGGTAAATTGATACCAATTTAATAAACATTTAGAGTGATTTGGGGAATATATGGGCCTTTAAAGGGCAATTTGGGGGTTTTGATCAAAGATGGTCAAATTGGCCAAATTGGGTCATGTGATAGTTGAGAAAAATGAAATCAAGAATATTTTGGAGGTTTTAAGAATTTTTGGGATTTTTTGGAATTTTTTGAATCTTGGACTAAGGAGGGCATTTTGGTAATTTGGCTAATTTTGGTGATTTTGGGTAGTTTGGGTGTTTTCAAGGTGTTTGAAATGATTTTTGAACCAACATGGGTATTTTGGGTAAATTTGGGAATTTTGGCCAAATTTGGGGTCCCAATGGTATCTAGGTAATTTGGGGGAATTTAGGGGGCAAAAGGCTAGGTTGGGTATCTTGGTAGAGTTGGAGTGCCAACCACCATCAATAAGCCATGGACCAATGGAAACCCGTTGGCTATCTTGGTAGAGTTGGAGTGTCAACCACCATCAATAAGCCATGGACCAATGGAAACCCCATTTTGGGTCCTCTGTGTAGTGGTCTTAGCTAAACCCTAGCCAAGGGCTAGTGGGTTTAGGGGTCACCTACATGTGTCTCTCAAAAGTATCAAGGGACTAAAGCCTAGAAGTTTAAGTTTAGGATTGTAAGTCATTGTGAGTGAAAATATGTACTTTAAGCCCTAGACAACCACCCAGGGTCAACCCTAAGGTCCAGTAGTCCTAAGGGTGACTCATCTTGAGTTCCCCCATAAAGACCCCACCTACTAAGTGCTAGAGGTTAGGACAATATGTGGAACTTCAAGTTGAGTAAAGAGGAGTGTAGAATTTCTAATGGTGAGGATTCCTTTTCTAGTTTTCTAAGAATAGTCAAGGTTTGGAATTTCTAATGGTGAGGGTTCCATGTCTAGTTTTCTAAGAATAGTCAATAGAAAATTGTAGAATTTCTAATGGTGAGAGTTCCTTGTCTAGTTTTCTAAGAATAGTCAATAAGAAAATAAGTGTAGAGTTTCTGATGGTGAGGGTTCCTTGTTTAGTTTTCTAAGAATAGTCAATAGAAAAGTCAATGGCTAGACCTTAGGCTACTAAAGAGGAAAAACTAAACCTCAACCAAAAGTGAGGTCAACAAAATGGCTAGACCTTAGGCTACTAAAGAGAAAAAACTAAACCTCAACCAAAAGTGAGGTCAACACAACTTCATTAGATTAAAAAGGCAACATAATTACAAGCCAAAAAATGGGACCCCTAATTAAACAATAGGGTGGGCCCATCAAAGTGAAGCCTATGAAAAGATTATCTAACAAAAGGAAGGGGTAATAGATCCCCTTCCATGTGTAACTTCAGTGGAGGG
This sequence comes from Phalaenopsis hybrid cultivar, assembly GCA_002079205.1. Lineage (NCBI taxonomy): Eukaryota > Viridiplantae > Streptophyta > Magnoliopsida > Asparagales > Orchidaceae > Phalaenopsis > Phalaenopsis hybrid cultivar. Next base: position 62,011 of record JXCR01096342.1, on the reverse strand, counting down.
GGGGACAGATTTACTGATAAGGGTATGATTGGTGTGAAGCCCCACTCTAGCTAACCAATTAGCAAGCCTGTTTCCTTCCCTGTGGATGTGAGAATAAGTGATATGTAGACCCTACCCCAATTGTTGAATTCCATTATACAGATAGACCAGATGCCAAGGGATGTCTTTAGAGCCCTTCACAATACTAATAAAAGTGCTTGAGTCTAAGTCCACCCATAGTTGCAACATATCAACAATTTTGGCAAGAAGAATGAACCAATAGATTGCCAAAGTTTCAGCTTCCAGAGGGTCACTAGCAAAGGCAAGTGACTGAAAATATAGCAAACAAACACCTCTACAGTCCCTGAAAACACCCCCCCATGCCAGCATGGGGACATAAGAAGATGCCATCTGTATTGACTTTGACCCAGCCCTTTTAGTGGGGATGCTATCCCACCAGAATGGGCTTAACAGGAATGAAGGTACCCAAATCACCATGATAAAGTATCTCTGGAAATTTCTTATGTTTACAGATTTTCTGTACATAAGCAATACAATTTTGGGCCACTTTCTTCACCCCAAAAGAGGCTTCCTCAAATTTCATCTTATTCCTTGCCATCTACACAAACCAAGCCACTATGCAAGGCACCACAAAAATCTTACCAATCAGCCAATATTTCCAGCACTGAAAGAATTCTCCCCAGGACGTATTCTGAATTGGAAGATTAGCTTGATTCTAAATAACCTCCCAAATCTTCTCCACAAAGGAACATTTAAAGAATAGGTGGTTTAAAGATTCCTTTTTCATCTTGCAAAAAAGAAACCAAGAGGGACCCTTTAATCCTTTCAGTTTCAGTATGTCATCAGTGGGAAGGAGTTTACAAAGTAATCTCCAGCAAAAAAAGATATAGATGGTGAGAGAAATTTACTCCACACCCTAGAACCCCATTCCACAGCTTGATGAGGGAAGCAGGACTCCTTAATGAATGCATTTAAAGATTGTGAATGGCCTTTTTTAACCACTACTCTATCTTTTTTGGATGGATCAATAAAGATTTTTTGAATACTTGCAATCTGATGAGGTTCACATACACTATGAAGAGCTTCAAGACTCCAGCCCCCATTCACCCAAAGATCAGCCACTTGAATAGATTCATCTAAACTATTTTAGGTACCTTGGTCTAATCTCCCATCCATGGTCCAGTTATCCAACCAAAAGTTAAGTTACCTTTCCCCACTTCCTAAATGAATAAACTTTCAGCCTTAGTCCTTACCTTCAACATCTTGGCCCACATAGTAGAATTTCCAAATTTCCTTTGAACCTGAGTTGGATGGCTGTGTTTACAATACTTGCCCATCATAAAGACAGCCCAGAGAAAAGATTGAGTTCTGAATTTTATCTAAAGTTTACATAAATTAATATGCATAGATGAGAGAAACTTTTGTAACCCAGGCCACCAGCCTTTGTGGCCTTGCAAACCTTATTCTAATTGGTCCAATGCACTTGTTTCCTTTGCCCATACCACAAGAAACGATTAAAGATCCTATCCAAGATCTTTTGTATAGACTTCTTCATCACTGCCATTTGTGACAAATAAACATGAAGAGTGGAAAGAACATTTTTCCAGTAATGTTACTCTACCCCCATTAGACAGATAAGAATTCACCCAGCTTTGTAGTTTATCTTGGATTTTCTCGACAATATGATCAAACTGTATTTGTTTAGTTCTAACTTTTACTAGGATAGCACCCATATATTTTAGAGGAAGTTTGCTGACACTAAAACAAATAGTTTCAGAAATCCAGTGTTTGAAATCAGGTTTGATTTTGTGACTGAATACAACCACACATTTTTGGGTATTCAAGATCATACCAGAGCTCCTTTGAAACTAATCTAAACATTTGAGCATAGATTTAATAGCAGGCTTTGTTGCTTTAGAGAAAACAATGATATCATCAGCAAAGGCAAGGTGATTAAAAATCAAGTTGGACCTGTGGCTATATAGAGAGTGTGGAGCCTTAACAACTACCTCATTTAGCAATCTAGATAAGTAATCAAAAGCTAGAATAAAAAATTGATGGAGACAGTGGGTCACCTTGCTTGATACCTCTGGAAGCACTGAAGAAACCATGGGAGCTCCCATTGATAAAAATAGATTGATAATTATTTGATAGCCATCTACCAATAAGAGAGATGAAAGAAGGAGTGAATCCTCTAGCAGTGAGAACATCCTTAATAAAACCCCAACTAATAGTATCATAGGCTTTCTTGATGTCTAATTTGAGGAAAGTATTTCTCCCTCTACACTGTCTATATAGGTCCAAAACCAACTCCTAGGCTAGTAAGACATTATCCACTATACTTCTCCCTTAAACAAATGCAGTTTGATTCACACTGATAAGCTGATTAAGGTGGGGTTGTAATCTACACACAATAATCTTACTAATGACTTTGGAAAGTACTGAAGTCAAGCTGATAGGTCTAAAATGTTCCCATTTAAACTTGGCTTTATCCTTTGGAATCAAGGTACTAGTTGAAGAAGTAAAATATTTAGGAAGATCAATACCCCAAAAGAAGCTTTGTATAGCCACAATGACCTCTTTATTAACAATATGCCATGCTTTCTTGTAGAAATCAGCTGTAAATCCATCAGGGCCATCCACTTTAAAATTGTCAATTAAAGATAATGCCTCCCAAATCTCCTTCTCATTAGGAACAACAATAAGATCTAATTTTTTTGTGTATTCCACTTCCTTCCCAAAAACATCTTGCTGAATAGGCAGCCTATTCAGCTCAGGCTGATTAAAAAGCTACATAAAATAGTTCACAGCACTAGAAGTAATCCCATCAGCATTATCAATCCATGTACCAGTATGATCAAGAATCTTATAAATAATATTACACGTTCTCCTATAATTAATTCAAGCATGAAAACATTTGGAGTTTCTGTCCCCCTCACTGAATTTAACCTTGTCAGCTTTCTAGGCATAGAATTCCTCCTGCATTGAGATGGTCTCCATTAAATCTTCATTAGCTCTAAAAAGTTCAACGCTAACCACCTGATTCAATTCTTAGCAAATGCTCCCACTTTATCACAGAATCTTTAGCTTCCTTGACCCTAGCATTAACAACCCCAAAAACACTCCAATTCCATTATGACAGCTGCTTACCCATCTTCTTATGTAACATCCAGAGCTTGATCCAAAGATTCTGATGGTTGCAATCCTTCCAAGCCAATGAAACTTGATTGAAAAAATCACTGTGTAGAGACCACATTCAAATACCTGAAACAAGACCTGCTCTTAGTAGGGGAGGCAACAATTGTAATCAAGAGAGGTCTATGGTCAGACCCACTCATTGTCAGATGTTGCATAGAAGTGTGAAGGAACTCTTTCAACCAAGCATCATTGACTAGAATTCTATCTAGTCTTTCCTATACATGGCCTCTTCTCCAAGTATATTTGGGTCCAAGAAACCCCTAATCAAACAGACCTGCCCTCTGAATATTTTCATTGAAGTAGTTGATTAGATTCAAATCAGGCATTCTACCCTCTTTCTTTTCATTAGGAGATGCCACATGATTAAAATCTCCCCCATTAGCCAAAAGGAGCTCAGATTACTACTGATATCCAGCAAATGACTCCACAAATCTTGTCTAGCCACTGCCGAGCACCCTGCATAAATAAAAGTGGCCAAACCACTAGACTCCCCCAAAGAAAATTTCAAATGAAGAAATTGCTCATTGTCCTTGATTACAGAACAATTAATCTCATTTCTACAGAACAGCTAGATTTTATTACTCATATTAGTGAAAAATTGAAAACCACAAAATTTTTTGGTAATTCTCTGAAAATTTTTAGAAACCAAGGGTTCCATAATAACAATAATCTAAAATTTATGCATCCTATTAAGAACAAGAATTCTATTAAGGGATCTAGGATGAGCCAATCCCCTAACATTCTAACAAAGAAATTTCATCATCCAAAGGAAGTGGATTTCCTCGTCCTAGTTCTGACCCCAATAAGAGCTTGATGAGAAGTGCCCTCCCCAACCGTGGAAGGATTGAAGACCAAATTCTTTAACTCCTGCACAGTCTTCTTTTTCTTTCTAGATTTATGGATTTTCCTTCCTCTTCTAAAGCCACATTCATCTGTTTTATGAAGTTATCATCCAAAGAACCTCCCCAATGGGCTTCTCTAACATTTTCTTGAGATCCCTCCAAAATAGGTTGGGTGACCATCTCCTGATTAGTAATAACCACATCACTGAGCACAATCTCAGCAAGAGGTTGAGCTTTATCCATAGAGATTTCATTAGTTCTAACTATTCCCCCAACATTAGAAAAAGTGCGTTGTGTAGCCAGACCCTGAGCACCAAACACAGGAGTACAAATAGTGGTTTCCAACCCCTTCCTCACAACCTGTGGGGTGGAATTTGAAACCACAGCCTCAACACCTCTAGATTGTTTAATATCTCCATACTGCTCACCATGTGGAGCATTCTCCACAACATTCCCTCCATCTTCCTTTTCCCCTGGGACCTCCTACTTTTTCCTCATGTTGGGATGGAGTCTGAAAAACCTATTGTCAGTATGTCCAAACATTTTACAATGGTGGCAGTAGTAGGGTCTTTGTTCAACAATAATCTTTTGCCAATATCCATTATGTTCAGTACCAAGTCAAATCTCCTCTACAACAAGTAGAGTAATGTCCCTTTCAATCAAGATCCTTGCCACTAATGGACTAGAAAGATTAAATGTTGGCACATCAAGCTTGAGAGGTCTCCCTAAAGCCAAACCAATATTAAACAATAGTTTATGATTAAAGAAGTGCATTTTAAGACCAGGCAATTTAAACCATATGGGAACAACAGGTAGTTCTTTGCTTGGATCAAAATCTGGTGTCCACTTAAGTAGCTTAATGGAAGTCCCCTCTATAATTATGGACTATTTGGAAAACAACCTAGCATAGTCATCATCTCTAGATTGGTTTATTAGAATATGTCTGCCATCTGATAAACCTACTCTCCAAGACCCATTAAATTTCAGACAGTCAAAGAATTTTTGGATATATTTTATCTTGGGATGACCCAATTAAAATTTCCCTATAAGAGTGAACTTGCAGCTGTCAGTAAGTCCATGAATGTCTTCATCAGAGTAAAAGATAGCCATTTTCCCCCCTTTCCTTACTATAGGTTTAAATAAGGGGTCAGCACCCTCATGGTAAGCTTGAGGAAAGACTAAGTTATCATAATTTTTAATAGTTTCAAAACCCTTTCCCACAATGTTTGCAAAAGTGGCTTTAGACCACTGGATATTTATTTCCAAATCCAATGCATTTGGATCAGCCATCAGGGAACTGGAGAATAGTAAAAGATAAGAGACAACAGTGCAAAGGATGAGGAGAGTAAAACCTTCAACCACCCAGGAAACAAAAAAAGCCAGCAAAGTCAAGAGGAATAAATGCCGCACTTCAAAGCACACCAAGTATAGATACCAAAAATAGAAGACAGCAAAACAAAGCTCCACAATAGAAGCTTCCAAAAGAGGCCACAAATCAATGGAATAGTAAAATTTAAAACACCAAAAGTCTGGCAAGAGGAGAAAGCTTAGGAAAACCAGGAGAGAAAGTGATAAACACTCCAAGAACACTAGAGTGGTAGAGAATATCCAGAGAAAACCATAAACAACTCTCCAACGTTGGCAGCAATCATCCATTTCGCAGAAACCCTAGCAGAGCACAGAAAAAGCCAGCCGCCATCTCTTTTCATATATATATATATATATATATATATATATATATATAAAAGATAATAT